>RCWM02000460.1:600000-898001 GCA_003667255.2 Euschistus heros | reverse complement strand
TAAGTGGAAGATTGAAATAAATATATTTTTGTTTGTGTTTTTACAAGATTCTCCAAAATATACTTATTTTAAACTTAGAAGAAAAACAATCAAAAATATGACAAGAAAAGAGGAATACCTCATAAATATAAAAACAACATACAATAAAATATTAATACTTTATTAACATATTTACGATTTTGAAAATTCATATTAGTATTCATATTCGAACCTTAAATTCTCTACATTAAGATAGTTTTATTCAATAATGAATAGGTTTTACATTTTAAAATTGTATTTATAACAGCAGCAGATTTATATATATATAAATAATTTCCTAATATATATACCTGCAATGTATATATAATAAAAATTTCAAATAAAACATAACACCTGAATTGTTATTAATATCGGTCCGGATTAAGAAAAGTCCGGACTAATGAAGACCGAATGAATTCGTTAATACTTTAATTCAATTTAATATGCAGGATAGATATTCGGCATAGACAAGAGTTTAAAATATATATTGTATATTCTCAATGCATCCTTAAAGGTAAACAAACATAATATCTGATATCAGAGAAAATCGTTATTCTTAAGATCTAAAATAAATTGGTACATTCTAAGTCATTTTGAAAAATGTTAAATTTTTTTTTCCAATGCATCATATAAAATTTTAATGAATAAAAAAACAATCAACAGCTTCATTAATGTTTATAGTTAAAATATATTTAAATACGCACCATAAATAAATACAAATATTCCATTTAAAAATACTGATGACTAATCAAGAAATCATCTTGGTACATTACAAACCACACACTTCAATTAGATTTACAAAAATTCACAGTAAAGGCTGAAAAGAAACTGGATGAGAGAACTACTCATCCATAGTAAAAGATACTATTTATATTATTAGCTCATTCACTTATTGTTATATTTATAACAGAAGTGAATAAAGAAATAAAAACGAAAAAAAAAAGTGATAAATGAAACTATGTGTTCTTCATGAATAATACCTAATTATTATACAGATAAGTTTTCTTTTCTTTTTTTCTTTTTGGCTGGAGGTCCATGGTTTTTTCACCCTCAAAAATGTAACTTTTTGAGACTCTCTAGCTCTGTTTGTGTTGCTCCGATCAAAACAGCTTATAGATTCCTTACCAGATATTTACTGGAAAATGTTTGAAATATTTTGAATAATCATAAATTTTAATTATCAATTTAAGTAATTTTATCCTTTTGATTCTAAAATCTAAATTAGTCAAAGCATTAAATTATATACAGACATATCCATGATTTATTGTTTCTTTTCCAGTCAGGGAGGATCTTTTGTTAATAAAAATTAGTTATTTTTTTTTTTTAAATCATCATGAGTAAAAACACACAAAAATAAAGAACTTTTCACAAAAAAAAAGAAGTTTTCACAAAACTCTTTTTGTATAAAATACGTTCTGTTTAAATTACA
Organism: Euschistus heros; assembly: GCA_003667255.2. Classification (NCBI taxonomy): domain Eukaryota; kingdom Metazoa; phylum Arthropoda; class Insecta; order Hemiptera; family Pentatomidae; genus Euschistus; species Euschistus heros. The sequence goes on along the minus strand of RCWM02000460.1, from coordinate 896,554 downwards.
TTAGCTACCTATATTTAAACTATTTTTTAGTTTATAAGCCATAATTGATCCTCAAGTTGGATGTGATACGAATCCTTGGATGGTGCCGTTGTCAGGAAAATATTACCGCCAGATTATTAGTTAATTATTAGTTATTAGTTACTCATTAAAGCAGGGCTTTAATGAGTGGGGAGAGAAAAGCAAGATTCTAACACTCTCTATTTCAGATAATTTTTCTTTTGTCAAGTGTGAAGGATAGGCAGAACGTTGCCTCGCCCAAATATAACTGTATTCAGATTGACCAAAGCGGAGCTTACTAAATTATAACTCCTTATACTCTATTGATTTTTTTATAATTAACAGCTCTACCATCTTGAGCCAGTACAATCTTGATAATTGCTGGTCCCTTAATTGAACCACCTGAGCAAAGACATTAGCGTGTTACATGATCATTTTCACCTTACATTGTAAGATTTCCTTGTAGTGCCTTCCATTTTGTCATTTTTATCCTCAAGTTCCTCAGAACACCACGAATGACTACATTTTTCCTACGAAGTTTTCGGTGATGTTAATAAAACGAAATGAAAGGCTCAGTTTGGTAGTTTACCATATTTAAGTTTCATTGCTTCGTCGACATCAGAATCAAATAAGGTTCGATATGGAAACTATATCAGCAACGCAGTAAAGCAGACTATTATGAAATAAGGTAGATTACAAAATAGAAAAATCATAAGCTTGAAATTAAATAATAAATACAAATTAATTCATAGTTTAAATATTTAATCTTCCATTGTAATTTATAATTATTCAGAGTAACTGATATACAAATAGGATAGGCATTTAATTAAACAACACATGTTCATAATTTAAACATGATTCAAAATTTTATGAAATAATAATGTACTAGGCTTCATTTAATTTCTACTTAATTTTTATAATAATTTGGTTCAGTTATTGATAATAGTAAAGTTGGTCACTCCGGTTAAACCAGAGTTCAGGGAAATCTTTATTTAATATTTATTTTCAACTAGAAGAACATTTTTATTTATCTGTACATTGTAGTTATGTTATTATTAATTTTATAACTCATTATTTTTATTTTACTATTTACAATAAAGGGAGGCGCATTGACTCTGAAGTCAAGGCCCTTGACTTCTTTAGATTACACACATATTTTTTTAATGCACTTCATTGGCTCAAACATAAGAAGAATGAACTCTAATTTATCGTAGGCCCTTATTGACCCTACATTAAAATTTATTCTTCTTTTCATGGAATTAAGAATGTAAATGTGTGGTTTGTTCAATGAAAAGAGGAAAATTTATTTTTTTTAAATACCCATACATATGGCCTCTTCTATGATATAATAATAGTTACTCTAGGTTTCCTTAAACAGAGTATGGTTGGGTGCAATCAAAATGAAACTCATTTGTTGTGTGCCAATAATTCATATCATTTTGATTATACCCTAACCAACGTCTCATAAAAAAGCTTTTCCAAAAAGGTAAGGACCAAAACATTTTAAACTTTTAAACTAATACTATATTTATATTAAAAAAAAGTTAAAAATCTAAATTCTTGTTTAACTTTGGGATATAATACGTAGCCTACCACTGTCGTATTAAATGATGCTATTCGAATGACAAAAAATTCGGCTAGTTACAAATATAAACATATAAAAAGAATAATTTTCTTCATTTTGATGCAGTTTAAATTTATATAACGGCAATATTATAATTCAAATCGTAGAATTAATATGCATTTTAGATTTTTATCCATCTAAACTAATTTGCTTCACCTCTGGCAGTTTTGAGTATTTTTTTAAACTTTTTTATATTGGTTTCTTCTAAATATAGTGAATACTGTTGTACTTACTACAGTTACTAAAAAAATTTAATTTACATTTGTATTTAAATTATAGGTATTATATTAAATGTCTCAGCCCTCAAAATTTAGCTTCCACTTTATGTAAACAGTGAGATAAGATAGGTGATGAACTCTATAACTACAAAAATATAGTATTCTTTTGCATTTGACTTATGTTTTTAACAAGTTGAACATAAATTGTTTTCAATTTATAATTAGACTACAAAGTCATAAAATAACAATATTCCTTTGGAATTTAAAAAAAATGTTTAAAAGGTTTAGAATCGATAGTTTAAATGATTTGTATTCTGTTCGCTATTTTTGCCTTAATTGTAACCACTTTATTTCTAAAAACCGAATAGGAATTTTCACTTTAAAAAAAGTAGAAAAAAGTCTTTGAGAGTTCAGTTAAAATTTCTTTGAAAGAATTATAATTTTTTAGGCGGTGCAGTTATTTATTGGAACAGTTTTACTATCTAGACAAATATTTTAATTTAAACATCATACTGACAGATACCGATAAGAAAAAAATCATCTTTTACATGTTCTAAAATAGTTAGTTAAGAATATGCAAGGAAGTGTTTTATGCCATGAATTTAAAATTTAAAAAAAAATGGACAACGCCATCATCAATGTTTTTTTGTTTTGTTTTTTTAGTGTAGGAAGTCATTTTTAAATTAATATCTCTAAAAACGTTTGAAGCTTTCTAGAAAATGGATCTTAGTTGCGGTAGATACAATCTCAAGGAACTGGCGATTGAATTAAAACGTTTGTACTTGCACTATTTTTAAATAGTACTAGTAAGGACAATTAGAAACTCTTCTCATGGGTTTTTATTGAGTCGATCGTAGGAGGTACAGATCTTAATATAGTTCGTTCTTAATCAACAGATTGTTACACAAGATGTTACAAAAGATGTTTCTCTTTAACGGTGCAAGAATAGTTCGAGATTTTATAAGTATTTGTTATATGGATATTTAAAGGTTATTTGACTTTCCATCACTACAGTTCTGAAACAGCAAAAACACAGAAAAAAAATAATAAAAATTTATAAACAATAAGGGGTCCACGAAACCGAACGCTCGAGCTTTAAAATACCAACGAGCATTGTCAACACTTGTCTCACTGAATTGCAACAAATGGTCATCAGGAGTATGCCCGAAGATCGAGTAAATGATTAGGAATTTTAAGGAATTTCTTGAAGTAAATAGGTTGTGATATGAACTGGAATTCACATCGAAACTAAACATTTTAGTAATTATTATTATTTATATTAAACGATAATTTTTATTTTAACTTCTATAAGTTATAAGTCAATATATTTCATTTTATAAGCTAACTTAATATGCCAAATTGTACCGACCACATTACTATCTCTATATGACCAATATTCGATTCCTCATAGTATTTAAAATACAATATAAACTAAATAGATAACTGATTTGAAAACATATTCTTTGTGCTCATACCATCTGTACCAATCCTTCCGCTTCTACAAACAACTTGGTAACAAACTCATTGCATTATATCCTGGACCTGTCTGGGTATTTTACCAAGCGGTCTAGCTTCCGGACCAGCTAAGTATGCCATACGTAACGTGATGTTTTGACAGACAATATGGAACAAAAAACATGTCCTCGCTGCGTCAGACGTACAACCAAAGCTCCTACGAAAAGCACAAAAAAAAACTTTATCAAAATCCTTCATGACAAAACGCAACACCCCACATGTTCAAAGAAGCATCTGTAACAGGATGTTTACAGGTAAAAAACAGCAGTTCCTAATGCTTCACTTGTTTATCAAATCATAGTATTGAACGCACAGAAAAATACAGAATAGCGACTATATAGCGGACAAGTGAACTTCGAGTTTTTAAAATCTGTGGTGTGGTACTAGAATACTTACTGGTACTAGATTAATACTGTTACCAATCATATCTTAAAAAATATAAATACAACAAGAAAAAAATCTAATACTGAACACATACGTTTGACACTTTTCTGGTGTATACAGTCTCGTTTGCGTAACAGAATTTGTTATGGATTACTTGTAATTTCTATTTTTATTTCTACTACAGTTATTATAGCGAAGTAGCAATTTCCTACTTTGATGTATTATTTTTATCTGAAAATTAAATTAGACTCTTACACACGTTTCAACGTTAATAGTTATGTTTCACCAAAGTTTACCTTCCAGTCATTCGTTTTGTTAATATTCTCATGTTTTAAAAATTTTAGATATGGGCAAAACTCCTGAAATTCTTAAAGACCAGAGACAATTTATTTCAAATTCAGGCCTTTTTTATTATTTTTTTTTTTTTTCCCCAGACAACTACCTAGTTATTAAGATTTTTTTATACTTATATTTGTATCTATAGAAACACAGGCATGCGACAATAATTGTCTTGTATTTTTGTTAGTTTTCATTTGTTGAATTTGTTCATCTGTTTTCATGAAATTGAAAATGTCTTTTGTCTTTAGTCTCCAACACAACAAAAATACAGTAAATTTTTTTTTTTTTTTTTTTTTTTTTTTTCATCATTCAAAAGACTTTAGCAACACCAAGTTCCGGATTGGCACACAGTTGTAGCACTTATTGTTACAACATCATCCGTCCCATGAGTGCTCTATTGATTTTTTCACAGCCATAATAACAGAAATATGTATTTTTATATTGGGCAAGACTGCCTGTAATAAATATATGTCAAATATGAAAAGTATGTTAATAAAAAAAAACGAAAAGTTGTACATTTTACGATATTTTCTGCAGGTCCCCCTGAATGCTACATATGAAAAATATATTTAACTTAAATTCAAAAAAAAAAAAATTATTCATTGAACATAGGAATGAAACCTTGAAATGATACAATAAAAATTTATTGTTTTCATTAAATGTTCAAATAAAATTAGTCGTTTTGTAAATTGTATTTGAACTTCACAATATGCGTTCGGTGTATAAGGTTTATAAAAACAAAGTCTTTAAATAAACCTTAACCCCGAAATTTGCTATGACTATTACCATTGGAAATCCTTTTAGAGTTTCAAGTTAAATTAGGCTTTTAGAAATGATTTTTCCAAACTGATATTTATTACTTTCATCATTAAAGGCCATCTATACACGTCGAATGGATAAAACTGTGTTCAACATTACAAATAATTATTTATTTTATGAAACATAAAATATTTTTTAACCCAAAATTAATGTATAGCTATCTAATTCAATTATTTTTTATTTGAAAACTTTTGTTTTTGACTAGTATTAAATATCTGCTAGACTAGAAGGCTATAAACAATATCGCTAAAGTACACACATTCATCTCCCGTTGCTCCATTATTTCATTAGAGAAATGGGCTCGTTATAAATATTTTTTTCTATTGCGCTTGAATAAAAAAGCATTTTTTTTATACCCTAAGTATTAGTAAAAACTGTTTCTTTAAACAATTTCAAGTTTCTAGACTTCCACATTTTCTGTCAGTCACGCATTTCAGGCCTATAAGTAACTGATTTAACATATACCCAACCTGATATTGTAATTTATTAAATCGGCTATAAAAAAAAAACTAAATTACAGATAAATTTAAATCAGAAATATTAATTAATCATATTGTTTCATATGAATTATCTATACTATTATATAAAATGATAAGCATTTTTTCTTTATAGATCACTAACCCCGAAAATTACTGAACCAATATGTGCAAAATTTTAACTACATAATCTTAATTGCTCCAGGAAGGTTTAGCAATAATAGAAGCTGCATATGTTCTATTAAAAAGTATGCGGTTGTTAAAACAAATATACGGGGCACAATGAAGTTTAAAAATGATATAGACGGCGAGCGCCATTCAAGAGAGGTTACATAGGTACGGTATTATTTTCAATTTAATTGTATTTTAAAAAGAGATAAAGACATGGAGCGACATTTGTATCCCAGCGATACTTGAAAATAGACCGATATATGGCTAAAAGTTGGATTTCTAATTGTCTTTTAACGTTAACCAGCCTATGTGAATAAATATCATAGAGGTGATATTTCCAACTTTATTATAGCATTTATTCCTAGGATCACAATGATTCTTACTAATTTAATATTTCAATTCAAATGATTAAAATTTTTAATCACAGTTTTTTTTGGTATTTCTTCGGATTCACTGTTTCACACACGGTTATTAATATGTAGGGATTTCTGTAACTAGAAAACCTAACAGACAAATAATTCTCATAACATACGGTTATGAATTATTCGAATGAAGTTTATTTTGGTGTCTTATGAATTTATTTTTCCCTTTTTGCTTACTTTCTACAATAAAAGATTTTCATGTTAAATAAATAAAACTTAAATTCTTAGTTAATTGTCAAAATTATTTATTTCTGATAGTGGACGAAGCCGCAAAGGGGTATGCTAGTTATTAATAAAGTGTTTGGAACAGTTTTGTTTAAAATAACAGTCTTTTATGCAGAAAGCCAACGTAAGATTTAGCACGAGTGGCAGTGTTTCGGGTGCGTGAAGAACATTAAGAAGAAAAAGTTCACTAAATGCTAATTTTTAGGTTTGAGGACTATATATCTGAAGCCGGCTCCACACATTCGTGATATGTCATAACACGCAACACGAAACTGTTTCGCCCAATGTTCGCCGAGCCTGTTTCGTGTTATGTCATAACACATAACACATAACACAATTTAACGACGAAACAGTTCTCTGTTCTGTCATAACAATACCTACTAAAATAAGCTTAAGCTCGTAAAAACGCATGTATCTACCATTTTTTATTATGTTGTTAGGACCCATAAGGATAGTTAAAATCCAAGTTTTCAAACCTCAAAACCAGGTGGGATGTTCGTAGTACTCGATAAACCGCGGATTTTTAGCAGTATTTTCGTTTTTCATTTATATCTCGAAAATATGTAAATTTGCTTGACATAGCATTTACAATATTAAAGAGTACTAAATCTGTGACAATTTAATTCTAACCACAGCTATGTAAATTAGTTGGTTGCGGAAATACAGTTCTCCAAAAAATAGTGAATTTTCGTAATATTTGAAATTTTTCCGTTAAGTCAAGTTCTCGGCCGCTTTCTAACAAAAGTACTGGTTTTACAAAAATTTCTTCAAGAAAGAATTTAAAGGAAATTTAATTAGCTTTACTTTGATATCTAAACTGTACCTGCAGGCCAACTTTTTTTTAGATTACAAAATCGGATTTGAGAAAAAAAATTGCATTGCTGATTTTAAAAATGAGTGAGAAAATTGGAAGGAAACTATCTCCTTCTTTTTTAATTTAAAAACATGTACAAGTATCTATCGCTGTAATTAAAAATATGTATTTTAGGCTGGTATCCTTCGATGTATAAATCGTCTGGGCTATGATCTATTGTTTTTCCCTGTTAAGAAGAAATTGAGTTTTATCCTTCGGTCTCTTTATTTTTTTAATGCGAGGTTACTTAATCTCCTGACAGTCAGCTCTTATTATTTCTTTATCACATTGTCTCATGTGTTAATAAAGTTTGCGTAAGCTTTATTTATGCCATGATCTGTCTACTTTCAGGGTGAACTAAAAGCAAAAGTGAAGATAAGCTACGAAAATCTTTTCTTGACTGATTGAATAGACGAAAAAAACTGTCAACAACGTAGTCTCCCATTACAAATGCTACTGTAAAAACATAATACCTAATATAGTCCAGTTCAATTCAAAATGAATGAAATTAGTTATAGATTTAAATTATATATTTTTTAAATCGCTACATGCTTACTTAACGTTATTTATTATCAAACTTAATAGTTTTTCATTTTAAAACATTTATTATTGATAATAATGATTAACTGGGCTTCACGATTATTCGCTGTTGCTAGGCGAATTGTAAATAAGCGATTGTCTCTGTTTCGGCTTGTGTTATGGGGAAACAAATTTCCTTTGATGTGTGTTAAAAACCGCCTCCTACAGCGATACACCCAAAACAGGATCTGATACAATATCATAACACGAATGTGTGGAGCCGGCTTGAGCTGAAAAGTTTTGTGAAAAAAGATTTCGTATTTTTCGTAGCTTCAATACCAATTTTAATTCTTCTTGTATTTCGTTCAATTTTAGATACTCTTTAACCCAAAGACCTCTATTTCTCTGGAAACAATATATTTTTGAACATTTCTATTTTTATATCTGAATCATCCAACTCTAAATGCCATTTCTAAATTTACCATTTATTTTGCTTAGTTGATAGTTACTTCGGGTACTGATTCAAAACCTTTATCAACATGCTTTAATAATTGATAAATAAGCTGAATAGAAAAAACATTTTCTTGATGACTGTTAATGAAGATTATTGAGTAAATTATTTACAGTTATTATAAAGATATTACTATCCACTTTAGAAAAAAAAAACGAAATAAGATTACATAACCTCATTTGCAAACTCATGATGGCAATAAACGCCTGCAATAACATGAAGCTATAATGATGGAACTAACAATAGTGACACCCTACAATTAACCCATTGGCCCATGAAGTTACTATCAGCCAACTGTACACAGAAGCTATTGCTTTGTTATTATTTTTTATTATTATATATTTATTAATTATACTAATTTCACCAAAATAAAAAAAATAAAAAATTGGTAGTCGACTCATAAACAAACTGCTTTATAGTCCAACAGATTACACTCCCCTTGATTGGATATCCCTGTTTCGTTGAATATATGTGTAGCACTTGTAAATTGTCCGATAAGTACATTTTTTAAGTTTGTGAATTTTTGGATATAGGTATCATCAGAAAGCTGATTTTTTCCTCTTTATTTCTGTCTAATGTACTTAGTTATGAGGCAATTACCGAGATAAAAACTTATTTGTAAATCATTGTGGAAAATTTTGCGTATTTCCTAAAATACGAATTTTCCACTAAACCGACTATTCACAAGTGCCACAGATAAATTAGGAGGAACTATTTCATATTCCAAATCGATTGCATGTTGAATCCACAAGAAATTATTTCAGCAATAATTTTTGGAAAATAAGTTATGAAAAGGCTGATACAAAAACGAAAAAGAGTAATTAGCTGAATAACATTTATCTGGGTAAGAAAAAATAATGAAATAAATATTGATCGGTTAAAATCAGTGGCCTCGTATACAATTTCAGGGAGGAATATGTATAAAACAAAGGTTTTCAGGTGGGTATAACGCAAGAGCTTAGGGTAAATGCAATATTTTTTATTAGTTATTCTTAACAAAAAAATAAAATAAAAATCTGAAGAGATATGTAGTTAGGGTGTGCAGTCATACAATTAAAATTAAATATCAATTTTAATATATTGTGCCGACGTACAGTGCTTCGACAATGGTCAAAAATCAAAAATCGAAGTATTTTTTATCGAGCTGTTTACCTTTTGATATTCGTAAATACAACTTAGAAAACTGTTTAGTATGGTTATCTCATTGTTTTTATATTCGTTTAAGTCAATACAATCGAAAACTTCAGGAGTATTTTCATTTATATTCTTCAGGATTTATATCATATTAGCTGCAAATTATATTTTGTTCCATTCACATCTCATTGGATAAAAAATAACTACTGTTAACGATGCAATATGCAGGTCAAGGTATCTACTTCAAAATATACTACTTTAATTGGTAAGCTGAGCACTATTATATTCATTGTAAGCGTGTAAAGTTTCGTTAGCCAGTTTAAAAATTATTCTAACTTTGAAGAGGCTTTTAAAAAAATCCTCTAATATCCTTTTGTAGTTTTTGCATATTTTTGTTGCTTGGTATATAGGCTTTGATTTGCAATGAACTTTAACTGCGCCTGCCTGCGCCGGGACTGTTTTATTTATTTATTTTTTTTTTGAGAAAGCAAAAATTAGGCCAATGGCCAGTTTGCTGAAATATGTTTTTTCCACAAAAAATCAGATCAAATAGCTGCAGTCACTTATAAACTACATTCGTTTAAGGACGTGGAAAAGTCAAACCACCAATTGAAAATAGAAATATCTACAATTAGTCGGTTATTTTGCTTCAAATCTCATTAAAAACTGAATGAGGTCGACAGGAGTTGTAATATATTTCGTCAGGGATATGCCTCTACTTGACTTTAGCAGGAACTTTGGATTGCCAACTATTCCCGAAATAAGTGCAGTCAAACCATCCCCAAGCCGAACACGCGGAAGAACGGAAATCCTTTTCGAAGAATCAATAAAATCAGGGGGGAAAAAAAAAGCGAGTAAAGGATCTTATTCTAAACGCTTCATCTGTTGAATTACATTTCGCTGCAGAAATGTCTGGGCAATCTTTGGTTGAAGAACGAAATCGATAAGTCCTTTTCAAGCTCAAGCTTTATGCATGGATTTCTGGATTCCCGGTAGAAAATACGGAATGGTTTGCATAAGGACTGCTTTATTAGTTTCTATTCATTAACTTTTACGAAAAATTCCCTACTTTCTAATTATATTATCGCTGGTGAAGTTAGCGCTTGGATAAATTTACAAAAACTCCTGCAACTAACAGTAAAGAGCGTATTAAAAATTGCAAGTTTGGAGAAGGGTAATGAGTTCAAACTTAAATGTAAATGGGGATTCGATAACAGTTTCGGTTATAACCAATATAAACAAATGTTTAAAAATGCATCAATCGCTGATGAATATGTTGTTTAATAGCTATGGTGGCTCTGAAATTGATAGAAGTGAGGAATGGAAATGTTGCTTGAAGGTAAATCTGCGTTCATCTTCGACCATATATTGCTAACCCATAAAATTAATTTTCAAAAAAGAAACTGCAGATTTAATGCGTGACGAGAAAACGGCTATGAAAGATAAAATTTGCCACCTCCAAACTTTTGAAATTAAATTTGAAAGCAATCAAATTTACACAGTTAGTTTTGAAATGTCCACAATACTGGATGGTAGTGTTAATAAAAGCAATAAAAATAAAACCAACATTTTATCTGGAACAAACGCCATGTATATGAGTTTCATTAGCGGGGCTACCTACCCCAAAGGAGAAGAACATTGAAAACCGCCCATCTGATGATGAGCAATAGCGCCTCTAATCTGAGAAATAATATAAGACAGTATGGGCTGATCTGGGTAGGTGCCAACTGAAATAAAAAAATAGAAAAAATAAGCATTTTATTTTAATTAAAAAAACATTTAGGTACTACTTATCTTCTTTATTAACTCAAACACGTCCTAATATACCTCGAAACGCAACATTTAAGCTAGTATTAAAAACTTGCACAGAGAATTTCATTTTGCTACAACAAGAAAAAAAAAAAAACTTGCTTTTTTACAATTATCTTGCCATAACTTTTTATAGGTGCATTTGCGGACCCATGTTCATAGGTAATTTTTTGTTCTGCTTGTAATTTACTATAAGATTTTGAAGGTTTGCGAATTTTGTCCACCCACACTCTTCGAAGCATTGTGCTACTTGTCGGCTGACATTGCAAGCCTTCACATCAGGGCTAGAAGAAAAACCAACAAAAAGTTATTACAGAAAGAATAACAGCAAACAGTAAGTTTAGAAAAATTAATTGAATATTTTCTTATTATAAAGAGCAAAAAGATATTACGATAAAATACAAGTAGATAAGTAAATGAGTAAATAACCTCATGAACGTTGTAGAGATTGGCTAACTTGCGTTCAGTCCCACGTCTCCACGAAAACACGTTTATCGGTACTCTTTTGGCCATAGCTCCGAATCTATTTGTCCGATTCAAAATTTCGTTTTGTTTTTTTCTTAAAGCTGGTTAGTAAGCTAGAGTTATAGCGAAAAATGTTTTTAAAAAAACTTGGATTTCACAACAGTACGGGGTTTTAGCGTGCTAGCATGTGTATGTGTATTTTAAGGGATTTGATATACAGAGTCTAATAGTAAATTCAACCAGCCTTAAGATGGAAACAAAATATTTTGGATCGGACAAATAGACTCGGAGTTATGGCCAAAAGAGTATTGATTTTTTTGGGAGACCTATCATGACAGGTTTAGGTCTTCGGCTCCTTGACTACTGCTTTCAGCGGAGATTCGCTATGAATTGTCGGCACAATTCATTAAAATTTATATTTTGATTGTGTTCTATGACTGCACAACCTAACTACCTACATCTTCATTATTACCACATAAAAAAATAAAAAAATTAGTTTACCAATTCTTATTTAAAAAGATAAATATTCGAAAGGTTCTAGGTTCCGTTTATTATTCAAGGAATCGCATATGTTACTAAACCCTTTCAATAAAAACCTGGAAATGGGAGGATGCACCAATATTTCTCTGTGTGTAGTTTTAATATTGTTTTAGTGACCGAAAACCAGTTTGGACATATGATGAAATGAAATATAATTTTTTAGGGATTAAAATAGAAACCTTAATAACAACAAAGTATAATGCGTTGAGAAGTGTATGATGGTATAGAAGGATCAATAAAATAAGGACAGATGAATTATTTGCCACTTCTATTGGAATTTTTTTATTCGGAGTTTATTTCATTGAGCTTTAATTTCGCCTGTTTTAAATTTTAATCCCATTTCTTTATTTTACAATAAATAATAAATATGTTCAACAGTTTGATATTTGGCTTTCAGTTTCAATTCCTCATTTCTGAAAAGGATTACTTTAAATTCTATAGTAAGCAGTGTTGATCCAGTACATGAAAAATTGCTCTGTTATTAAAGTTAAAAAAAAAAGAAGAAGTTTTTTGTAATCATTAGGGAGAAAATTGATATGCGATAGTTACATAATTACCAATTATTGACAACGTCAGTGGTGTCGATCAGTTAATCGATTTTGGATCGTCGATACTCGATACTGATTCTTTTCTCAATTGTTGGAATCGAGAAATGACAACATTTCTAATTCTGTTAATTCTCATTCAATGGACACTGTTTTCGAACTAAGTGAATTTTTATCCGAAATATTAATAATAATAATAATAAGCTAAAAAATATTATGTATTTTTAAATCACATCTGAATTGAAAAAGGAATGTATTGTATATATGAATTATTCCAAAAAATTTCCATTTACTAAATTTGAGCGTTAGAAGTACCCAGACAAAGTGCATGTTTAAAAAATCGTATTTAATATATAAATCATTAACAATATAAAAATTTAAACTCTTATCTCACAAATAAAGCAGAAAACATCTCTCTAAAAGATCTCAGTGTTCATCTTTTAGATTTAGATATTGAATCTACTTAATATCTGATATAGGGCATATGTAATATTGAAGTAGAGATATATTATTCATAGATTGGATCATTGACTATTTAACGGAATTTAGGTTGAAAGGATTCAAATTAAAATTCTCAGAAATTTTGCTATTAGTTATATTTTGAGCATTTTTAAGATAGCAGTATTTGTTTTTTTTTAATATTGAAATATGAGTATATATTCTTATTAAAAGTACAATGGACAATAAATAATAAATATTTTGAATACTCTCCATAACGTCGCTAGCAAGAAATAAAGAATAGCAAATATAAAAACACCTAAGAACCTAGTGCCCAAGGACACACATTACTAGATAAGGATGGCTGCTCTGGTACCAGCAGTTACTTTTAGAAAGAATAGATAAAGACCTCCAAATAGGAACTGTGATTTCAATTACTTTAATACTAAATTATTTCATCAGTAAATGAAGTAGACGTGTTTGAAACATGTATACTTAGTTACTGAACTTGCCTGGTAATTCTTCATTATGTAATTATAAAACGTTTTCGGTATCAAGACAGTATGTCTTGATACAAGATGACATTTTAACAAAATGTGATTGATTTTTTTGTTTCCTTTAGAACGAACTGCCACTCAGGTCAAATAATGTTGAACGAAGTATTTGGTTAACGTAATTGTAATGTAAAGTGCTTGGACATTTTAATTGTTCCACACATCATAAGATAAAGAAATAGTAACAAAATAAAAAAAAAATCCAGTACTTCCATATTTACTTATTTAGCTTCGCGGTTTATGAAACTTTTTAACACTAAATTTTAAGACATTTTAAAACAATGTTCCGATTCAGAAGAGAACGCGTCGCAATGCCAGGAAGCTTCTCTTCCTTTCTTTGCACGCTCTTTAGCTTTATTTCGGGGACTGCGCAAGGAGACAAAACTGTGGTGTTGTGTAACTTATTGCGCAATGACATTCACGGCTTATTTATGATAGAATAGACTTAACGGTGATCTTTGGCTGGCCTATTGTGACGTTATTTATAAATACATGTTTTGTTGTATTACCTAATCAGCTAGCTGATTAAAAACGACTTGGGATGACAATCAAGAAATTACTCAATATCTTTCAAAGAGAATGTAATATTTTTTAGGAAAAAATCATTAAACCAACGAATAGAGCAAGATTGAGCATATGAGTCATTCAAAATAATTATCAAATCGATTCACCGTATTACTCTTCCAAAGAATTACTGAAGTGTGTGTATGTTTGTATTCGCACCTTGCTTTAGTATCTGCAGCAGTACAAAGAATACTGAAGTATTTTACCTCTTAATAAGCTACCGTGGTCTCAATTTTGTTTATGATATTAATATAAATATGATACTTAAATAAACTATTAATACAATAAAAAAAACTTTAAAACTACTAGATATAACATTTTATAAAATTTTCAATTAATCAATTCCAGCTCTGAATTTATTCGTTAACTTGACTGAAAGTATGGTCTGACTGCTATCCCTTTTGGTTCATAGGTCCAATCATCCAAGTCATCTTTTAAAAAATAGATTTTATATAAATTGCCTGCCTACCTTTATGTTGTAATTTTAATGAAAATTACTCTTAAATTATTCTATATTAATTTTTATTTTATTTTATTGCAGGAAATACGACGAGGCGAACTGTAAAGGAGTACTGGGAGTACCTGTTTGTGCAATTAGCTGGTAATAAAGTTTGTATTATTTTTATGTTGCATGAATTATTTATTTGACTAAAGGCCGATTCACACTCAACAGTGAAGTGACAGTGCCGTGACCGGCACGTGATCCGCCCGGCGAAACAAAAAGAATTCTTCCCAGCATTAAGATGAACTGATTCACACTAGACCGGCACGTGGCAGTGGCAGTGCTCTCGCCGGCGCCGTACCGTGATAATCACATTATTTGTCAACGATATTTTTCGATTTTCACGGCGTGTTTTTCTGTAATTACGTCAATATTTTGATATATTTGATCGAAAACATGGATGATGAAAAGCTAATTGAACTAGTGCGCGCACATCCGACTTTTATTTAATATTACCCCACACTCACCTTAAACAACCTCTTGGTGATTGTTTTTTTCCAGTGCGTATCTTGCTTTTCTATATCAACTTCCAACATATTCAGCAGTAAGTTAAACGAATTTTCAGACATTCTGAAATATTAAAAAAAATTTGGTACATCATCGACTAATTCCTTGTCAATTGTAGCGAATTCTACTTCTGTTCTTCTCTTTTTCCATGCTTGATGAACTCACTTCCGTTTTATTCTCGTTTCTTCTTTTTTTTCATCCAGAATCAATGCAATAATTGTAACTGCACTGTCAGAGCACGGAGAAAATACCAATGTGAAAATTGAAAATTAACCAGTGTGAATTGAAAACACTGTGAGTTCACGTCTGCCAGAATCACTGTCACGGCACGGCTGAATGAGAATAGGCCTTAATTCATCGCTATTCCAATAATTCTACGATATATTTCTGCAACATTTAATGGTCTACAAATGAAAAAAGTTAGTTTTGAAGCAGTTTCGTTTGGATGTGTCGAAGCTAGAATTATTAACTGGACATTTATATTTGCCTTATAAGATAGTGTCATGGGTGCAACCCTCCACTCAGTTTACAGAGAAGTCACAGTCCATCCAGAGGTCATCTCGAATGCTCAATGACACGAGCGTTCTATCAATGACCAGTTTATTAAACATCTAAATTTTAAGCCAAGTAGATCAATATAATCGGGCCCTTTTTAGGCATTTGTAACTATGAAGGTGAAAGGATCTAATCTATCAATATTAAGAATCCCTCCAGAATAGTTGGCTTATAAGTAAGCAAAATGACGTGAAAAAGTACTATATAAACATGCTCTTTTGTTCTTATCCAAGCCACTTTTAAAATTTGTCACCGAATAATTATTTATACCCACATTATTTATATCCAATAGTTTGATCGGAAAAGGTTTTTCCCACTTCTTGACTTCATTTATAAATTTTGATACATGTGGCACTTGCTAGTTTATCTTGGCAACACTGATTAGAATCCTTTCTTTACAGAGTGAATTAGCTGTCGTATTGCCAGATTCTTGAAGAACTGTGGAATATTCTTATGAACTTATAGCTTGTTTATATTTTTCTGTAGACTTAACTTTCTTTTACAAATACGTACATCATTTCTGATATATATATCACAAATGAAAGGCTCCATTTTGATTTAATTGCCATTGGATCTAATGTTTCTGTAGTGTACTGAAAGATAACCCGACAGAAATGTGGAATGAAGGTAGAAATGAAAAATCGTAAAAACGCTAACATTTTTATTCCTTCTTATATTTATTAATTTTTTATGCACTAACAACCTTCTCAGTTGACATTTATTATTTATTGAAATTATACTTGATGGTCCTCAACAAAAATAAGTAGTTGCTGAATGTTTTCTGAAATCAATTTTGCTTGGAACAAATTTATTGTAAACAGGTTTGTATTGTTTTGTAATGGTTGAGGTGTCATAATTATTAACATTATGTGTATTAATAATTGTCAGTCTTTTATGTTTGTAGTTTTAAACAAAATGTTTGATTTTTATCAGATAACAGAACCAACCATTGGCCACTAGTTGGGAATCCAATACACATATGTTCCCTCTTGGCACTTTACCTCTGCTTTGTACTTTCTTGGGGACCAAAGTTTATGGAGAAAAGAAAACCTTACAATCTAAACAGGTTATTAATTATATACAATGGAATACAAGTATATGTCAGCGTCTGGCTGTTTTGGGAGGTAAGATTCTTATGTTAAATTACTTAATTGGTTATAATAATATAATGTTTATGCATTGTATAATTAATTTTTATGTATTTAATCTTTTCCATCTTCATTGATTCCTATTGATAGTCTGATCATTATATTAATTACACTAATATAATTTTATATAATGTTAAATCAAAGGTGTGGCAGGAATCAGCTAATTGTTTTGTATCATCATTATTTGTTTTTGCAAACTGAGTTATTACAATAATCGGTAACGGTTCGGGTCACATCTAGTCACCATAGATTTCAGGCCAGTCCAGTGGCAAGATACTAAGTGAGCACTCTCATCATCTCACCTATATCTTAGTCCACCAGCCAGTCATAAGAACATTTTTATTTCATAATAATTACTAGATGTATGTCCCACAAAGGCCACATCATTATATATAATATGAATAATTTATTATCTTTAATTAAAAAGATGGATTTATATATTAATTTAACAATTTTGTTCAATATATCTAAATATATTCAAATGGCATTCTTTTCTGTAAAATAAAATAGAATATTAATTTCTCAAGCTAAAGATTGAGAATAAACTCTGATACTAAGCAAGAAATTTGAGCAGAAGACTGCTATGTAATTATGAGATATAGTCTGTAATCAGAAAATTTAATGATAATTAGTTTACCATAATTAGCTATAGTTTTCAACTACTATTAATCTTGTGATTGATCGTAGAAATCCAAAAATAAATCTATTATATTCCTGAACTACTTATCACTCATAGAGTAGAACAAAGACTCAACTGTAAAAAAACTTAATTTTTCTGGAGAAGCGAGGAATTGAAATAAAGTACTTTCAACTGACATTATTCATATAAACTTTTGCATTTGCCAGACTACAATTTAGTCATTTTTATTGATGTATAAAGCTTTTGGAGCACTTCTGGCATATTACTTTTGGTTGTCTTTTATAGCCAATTTCACAGTTATGTCAGTGTTCTACCGAACGAGCGATATGAGAAATCATTCATAACTACACAAATTTATTGAATTTGCAAATAATCAATATGGCTTCTATAAAGATTTATCCTTTACTGGGGGGGGGGGGGGGGAACAACAACATGTTTTAATCAGATAGAAACTATAAAGATTTTATTTTCATAAGGTATTAGTTGACTGAGAAGTATTTAGAGTTGTATTTCCTCCATTATCTATGACTGCCTAGTCCAACAATCTACAACTCTTCCAATGGATCCCATCTCATGTAGGGCTGATGGGGAATGAGACAGCAGATACTTTAGCGAAAGCAGCTGCACTACCAAATGATGATATAAATTTTGACTACTATAAATCAAAGATAAAAAGAGCACTCAAGAAAGGAAATTCTGAAATGATTAATCACCAGTGGTATAGGGCGACTAAACCTGGGGAAATTCTAGAAATAAATCTACCTCGTCAAGATGCTACAAGAATATCACGACTTCGGACTGGACACACAAGAGTTATCTGCTTCCGGAATGGACGAAAGGTGTTCCCTAGCTGCACCCATTGTAACAAGGATGAAGCCTCACCAGAACATCTTTTGAGCTGTATGGGAGCAAGAAAAGAAGATCTTTATACTGCTCCCAAAATAATTGTGCAAAATCTATACAAGTGTAATTTACATGACTTAGTGTAAAACACTTTGGGATAATAAATAAAAAAAAAAAAAAAAAAAAAAAAACTCTATAAAGATTTAAACAATGAATGTCTTTCCCTTTTAAATGTTCCAGAAACATTTAGAGGTATGAGTAGATCTTAACTACTCAAAAAAGTAGATTGGTAAAATCAACATGTTAATGGAATAATGGATTTATAAAGATCAGTGTGTATTTATTTAGAGAGATATCTTCAAGAGAATTACTCCAAAATAGGAGAATCAAACTATTATCACGTTAATTACTGCAACCATAAATGTGCTTAAAATAAAAAATGGATTCACGTAAAGTGGTGATGGATGCTTTCACATCTCAATATTATTGAGAACTTATGATTAGTATCGAAGGATAATTTTTAAAAATATCACCTTGAAAATACATCTTACAGAAGTTAAATAGTTGCAGAAATAGTATAAATGTTTTCCATAATGGAAACAATGCCAAATAAATAAATTTAAGAATGATTTTCCTTCAATATATTGAGTTTAAAAAAATTATTTTAACCCTTTAATGCATGATTTTTCCTTTCTCGTTCTTATATATATATATAAAAAAATTTTTTTAACTACAACCCATTTTAATTAATAATATGCATTATGTTGCACATAACTAAAAAGTGATTTATCTCGATAATAAAATACAAGAATTTTATCCTCATTGATATTTTACAAACTGTATATCTTGGGAAAAGCCACAGAAATTTTATTTGATAAAAAAAAAAAACACAATGGATGTTATAAAAAAAAAAAAAGAACACTTTACTGGAAGGAAGGAGGAGTCCCCACAACTGAGGACTTGCAGATGTAAGTGACAATTAGAGACATGCCTGGTCCAGTTAGGGCATGCAAAGTCCTCTCATGTCTAGAAGGATGATGTAGCATCTCTACAACAAGATTTGGTTCCAGAAAACGCATAGAGAGTTCGCTGCCATAAGTATAAATATAATGTTGCAGATATGCTACACTATGCACTAAAGAGTTAAGACTGCTAATTTTTAATTGCACAAAAATTAAAGGCATTCTGATTATTAATTCTGATAAAGATATGGTTTATTGGTTTCTGAATAAATCTACAATAGTGGAGGACTAAAAGAACATTTTTCAAAGCTTGTATGTATTAAATGATTTTTGATTTGCATGAATTACTGAGATATGTTAACAGATAAAAAAACGTATAATAAGGAGATGAGAACAGTGTCAAATGCCTCTCTTTGGTATGTTCAATTGAGTTGTGATACTATGGTAAAATATTTGACAATAGGGCTCAATGATCAACTCTTTAAAATTAATTACCCTTGAAGACCAAATTGGCATTTTCAGAACTGCAGATTCTGTTACATGCAACATGAGTCATGTAATCACTCGTTTTTTATGAATATACAATCTCAGTACTATCGTGTTTATTTTGATCAGCCAACTTGATGAACCAATAATTTTTTTTGATTGGCTTACCATGGTTCTGGGATGACTATAAGGTCTAGATATGTTTAAGTTAAATTACAAAATTAAGAAAATTATATTCAATTATTAATTTATACATATATATAAATGTTTGTCATAATATGCCATTAATTACAGAATATATATTTTTAGGCTTTAGAAGGAGCTTGGTTGTATAAATATAGCTTTACTTGTGAACCAGTAGACTGGTCGGAAAGTCAAGAGTCAATGCGTGTTGCTAGAGGTTTCTATTTTTTCTATCTAGCAAAAATATCTGAACTTGCAGACACAGTAAGTATACCATTGCCATCCTATAATCCTTAAAATATATTTTTTTAAATATTTCTAAGGTATTAGAAGAACAGTCAAGGAATTTCTTAAAAACATAAAATGTTATATATACATTTATTTATTAATAGAATGAATTTAAAAACAAAACAAAAATGACCATTTCAACAAATGTATGAATCCTCAGTACTTAAAATTTGTTTACCCTATTTATTGTTCACCAACATTATATTCTGTGAGTAAAAGGCAAATAAAAGCGTTTTTATTGAGAAAGCAACATGACTATTTGTTATACAAACTTTTGTTACTGTTAGGCATTAGTAGAAAAAATCTCCTAAAAAGGAATTTCAACAAAAGTGAAAGAGAAATATGGATTATATTTTAAATATTAATTTTTTCGTTGTTTTCTTATAATCCTTATTATTAATTAATATTACATAACTTATCTACCATGAATCAATTAATACTGCTGTTCTGTTGCAGGTATTTTTTGTACTTCGGAAAAAATACAATCAAATTACTTTTCTTCATCTTTACCATCATACTGGCATGCCGATCGTTTCCTGGGGTGCAGTGAAATATTTTCCTGGAGGCCATAGTGCGTTCATAGGACTTGTTAATAGTTTTGTCCACATCGTTATGTATACATATTATCTGTTTGCTGCGATGGGCCCAAAATTTCAAAAATATCTTTGGTGGAAGAAGTACCTTACAACACTTCAACTAGTAAGTTTTCAATTTTTATTGTTAATCTGGGTCTCATTACTTGGATAATGCTTAAATCTTATTAATTTTCTAAAGCTGTTTTGTATATAAAGTATTCTGATGACAATCATAAAAAATAAGTTTTGTAAATTTATTAAGTTCTTGTAAATTAATATTAGTATTAGTGCAGAATTTTAAATTTGAAGTATAACAGCAAGCCAATTCTCCATAATTAATGATTAACGATTTTATTTTATTTGTAATTACTTCTTACTTCTTTTAAAGTATGTCTTACCAAACTCAATTATAAATTTCTTTGTAAACAAATTAGATAGAAATCTAATAAATAAACCAAGATATTTTTATAGCCGAAATCATAATTTAACTAAGATTCATTTTATCGTAATACAAGTTTGAACAATTTTTATCAATTACACCTTAAGAATAATTATTTTATAAATTTAGTAAATGATGTCTGGCTGCAGCTGCTGATTGTTGCATTGCAAAATATCTGCCATCATTTGAAATTATTGGTTATTTAAAATCAACTAAATTTATTTACCCTTTAATAAGCCATTTTTTAGTCAAATTAATTGTTATAATGTCTTTTTTTTTTTAATTTTTCAGGCACAATTCTGTGCGACCTTTCTTCATTCAATGCAATTACTGTTTTATGACTGCGGCTATCCAAGGTGGACTGTTTTCATTGTAATGCCAAATGCAGTATTCTTTTATTATCTCTTCAATGACTTTTACCAGAAAGCTTACGCAAAATCTACTGAGAAAACGGAATAACATTAAATAGATGAATATCAACTGTATATATCCCAAATAAAGTGAAGTATATATGTATAAGTATTAGTAAATAAATTATGGTTAAACTAACAAGGGCCAGTGATCAAAATGATTGTCACGGGTGCTACACTGTAAGACCACTGCCACATGGTTTTTAAATCATCATCATCTAGCATCATCTGTGTTTTCACTTGGGATGATCTGCTGCTACATGAGACTTGTTTTCTTATGGTGTGTAGTACCAAGCAAGATCCATTGAATTTTATTTTGCAAATACATTTTCCCTTTGTAAAATGTGTGGAAATATTACTTTGAGTGAAAATATTCTATTCTTTTAATTTATTTTATTGCTTTTGGAATAATCAAAGATTATAGATTGAAATACATTAATCATGAAGCAATTATTAGTATATCAACAGCAATTTTTTTGTGGAACAATGGAATTTTCACAGTTCAAGCTGTGTGCAACTCCTTTATCTGTGAGTGACATAAAAAATGTCCTAACTAAATTCACATTCATATTGCTGGAATCGGTTGCTATTTTATTATATGATGCTAATCTTAAACAATCTTTGAACTTTTATCCACAACCTTGTGGCTCTGGTCTTAGTGAAACATGACTGTTATATTATTTAAACAGTAAAACAATGTTGTTTTATTATTATGTAAATTAAAAATGATTTATTGTTGATTATTACTTAGTTGTTATTTATTTTAAGAAATTTATAATTATAAGTGTAATTATTATGTATTTAAATTCTGTTACATAGTTTTGTGATGCATCCATAATCTCCAATGAAATTGGGTGTAATTAATTCATGGAAAATATTTTCAAACCTATAATTAAATATTCCATGTTTTATATGTGTGTAAATAATTATATACATTCCGCAGTTTTAATAAACATAAAATAAACTTAAAGACTATTTGCATTCCATAAATAATGATTCCTTTACATTATGAAAAGAAATCCAATTTCTAGATTTGTTCTATGAAAATTTTTTTTCTCATCCCTGGAATTGCCCAATGTTTAAGATGGCCTTGGAAACCTGAGGGTGCTACTAAACACCCTGATTTCCTGACTAACCCAGTTCTGTCAAACTTCCTATAAAATATTATTTCCTAGTATAATATTCAGGTTTAAGTTTATTCTTTCTTTATTTTCAATGTATATTGACAATATTAATGATGCCTTCCAAATAATATATTTTATTTATTATTATAATTCTCTCAACCTGATATAAACATGAACTTATAAATGCTTCGTAATATGAGAGGGTTATGGGCGTAATAGTAGACAAAACCTAATAAACTGTGATTAACTTTCTGCAATGAGTTCTTCCTGACAAAAAAAAGTCAGTATATTAGTATTTAAGTACATTTGGTTTCTTGTTTAAGTAACTTGCCAGGATATCAAATATAAGTTATGAATCACTTGAGGTATGCATGTACACTATGATGGTTTAGAAGGATCAATATAATTAGGATTGATGAATTATTTGCCACTTCTTTTGGAATTTTATTTGAAAACTAGTTTTGAATGTTGTAAATTTATCATCAGTTCTGAAAACATGCAAAATTTCATCAATCCTAATAAGTAATGAATTCTTAGGTTCTTATTCTTAAATTGAATGTACATTGCGATTTCATGGTCTTATGTTTTCAGTTCCATGAAACAAGTGGGTCTACACAAATAATTCTTAATGACATATTTTTAATTTTATTAATTTGATTCAATATTTAAATTATATAAGTTTTATCGTTGTCATTATTCAGTGTAGTGACAACTTTAGTTCATTGATAGTTATAAAACATTTTGAAGATGTTCATAATACTGTCCTAAAAGAATAGTTGCTGAGAGTATTGACTATAGATGCCAGTATATAAACCATAACTTATAAATGATTTTAAAAAATACCATATTAATTAATCAGCTCAGTTTCTTGTAGTAATTGTTCTTCGCCTAATGTGTCAAACAAATAGTTTACCTTAATACAGCTTTGGAAACATCAAATCTCTGGCCATTCATTGTTTAGTCATTAAGATCATAGAAAGTAATTTTGTGAATTCGACACCATGGCCTTGCTCACTGTTGAAATATTTTTATCAAGCTATTGTAATTTTATTGTTATAATTTTTCTAACAGATATAATAAAGAAAACAAGCTGACATTAATTAGTCCTATTATCTTTTTTAAAATAATTCTAAAACAAATTTAAACTGTTATTACAGGAGCATATATTAGAATTATTGTGCTATATTTCTTTATACTTATTGTTATGAAGCTCTGGATCCCACACCCTGAATTCATTATCCAAATAAATTTATTCATCCTCAGCAAGTTTCAAATAAACCATTTATAGTTGCTATGCTATACAAAATACTATGCTCTTCCTATCAAAATTTACCATTAGACATTAATTCATTGGATAAACAAAAAAGATAGGATACCAGTGAAGTTCAAAAATGGCGGCAATTGCCATCTACATGAAAGGTTAAAAGGTACAGTGTTACATAGAGGTGAACATTGATAATAATATTTTCAATTAAATTGTTATAAAGCTATATGGAGTGAAATATACCAAATTTTAACTACATCATGTTCATAGTTCTAGGTTTAGCAACAATGAAAATTTAAATGTACAATGTTGAGTGTTAGAAACGGGTTTTGTCACACTACCACATACTTTTATGGTTAGAAATTAAAATCCAACCAGATCAAATCAAATAAAATTATTTCTGTCTAATGAAAATTATTAAAAATCAAAATGCCGATCCTCAGCTGTTTAATATTGTGTGTAAAAATATGAATTTTGAACCTTTAGTTGTAAGCACTGATAATGCAGTTTCTTATACCGCAGTTTCTTAATAGTCTCTGTCCATCTGGATTACCAACTCATATATTAAAATTGAAAATTGGATGTCTAATTATGCTTTATGTTATCTTCAAATACCTAATCAATCTAAATTTAACCAAGTTAATAATGGCTGCTATGCGTGAAAATATTATCAAAAATATAATTTTCAATTGTTCACTTTAATACAAGATTTTTATCGATAAACAAAAAAAATAATTTTTAGAAAAAAAAAACAAAAACCGACTTCAAGATTAAACCTACATATATAGAACTAAAAAGTAAAAAAATAATATTTAGTTGCTTCGAAACAAAGAGAATTAAATGACAATCAACGAAATTATCGATACTTATATACTTATTCGCAATTAATGATAAGTTATTTTTGGAGTCGGTGCCAAAAAAAACAAACAGAATCCGAAAAAAAAAATAAAAAAGAATAGGTAATTGTAAAGATTGCTCACTATTTCATCACCGCCACACGCTGTTTCGTGCCATTCAAAAGTTTGTTGCAAATGCAGGATTGAACCGACTTCAAAAATAACTGATCATTAATTGTGAATAGTTATATAAGTATCGATAATTTCGTTGATTGTCATTTAATTCTCTTTGTTTCGAAGCAACTAAAATATTATTTTTTACTTTTTAGTTCTATATATGTAGGTTTAATCTTGAAGTCGGTTTTGTTTTTTTTCTAAAAATTATTTTTATTTTTCACTTTTTAGTGGTGAGTGTCTTTTGACCCCTATTTTCAGTTCAACTTACTTTGCCTGAAATAGATTTATTGACGTGAAATTTGATGTGAAAATATTTTTGATGGGACTACCTCTGAAGTATGCCCTACTGGCCTAAAAAAGAATCATCAAAATTGATTAAGAATTGACGAAGGTTCTCAACTCATCTGTATTTTTTTAAATTTTTTTTTGTATGTTACGCGATTACTCCATCAATTCTGAATCAATTTTGATGATTCTTTTTTAGATCGGTAGGGCATACTTCAGAGGTAGTACCATATAAAATATTTTGAAATCAATGCAGGACTTTTTAAGAAAAATAAAAAAAAAACAACAGTTAATAAGTGATTTTATTAAATGTTATTTTGATTTTTCTTAAAAAGTGCTTCGTTGATTTCAAAATATTTTTTATGGGACCACCTCTGAAGTATGCCCTACCGATCTAAAAAAGATTCATCAAAATTGATCCAGAATTGACGGAGAAATCGCGTAACATACACACACAAAAAAAAAAAAAAAAAAAAATACAGACGAGTTGAGAACCTCCTCTTTTTTGAAGTCGGTTGAAAATCAATTATTAGTTAAAATTCCTCGACGGGGGATGATGAAGTTATATATAAAAGGAGAAGCCATTTCCGTTCGTGATCACTAACCGCGAAAACTATAGAACTATTCTGTACCAAATATAACTACATCATCTTCACAGGTCAAGGAAGGTTTAGCAATAATAAAATTTACATATTTTCTCTTAAATTACTGTTTATAAAGCGATAAATATGTAGTGGGTAGTAAAGCGAGCGCCATTCAAGAGAGGTTACAATGATCCAGTGTTAATTATAGCTAGAAATTGATAATAAATATAATTTTGTGCGCCATAGAATCATTTAATTAAAAATTCAATAGTTATTTTTTTACAACCTTTGAAGTTGTTGAGATTTTTCTAAAATAATCTATTTTACAATACATTATTCATCTAAAACAATAATCATGTTTTTGTTTTTTTTTGTTGAAATGGTCTGAATTATGTATCCTAGAGCTTGTTTTATAATTTCAAAATAGTTAATGTTTCTTATAGGAATAAAAATTGTTTGCATGAAAATATAAAACAGCTGAGAAGCCTTAAGTAGCAAACCTTGATAGTTCAACCTGCACTGTGTTTTTTTTTTATGTTGGCATGGATATTTCTTTTGGCTTGGAGTCTATACTTTTTTGCTGTAACATTTTTTTCATTAGGTAACATTATGAATCGCTCTAGCTCTGTTGGTGTTTCTTTGATCGAAAATTTAATGGCAGTTTCTTTGTCAGAAATTTAATCGATAATACTTTTTGTTGTAACATTTGTCGCTAGGACCAACCGCATAGGAGCTATATTGGTTTGAATGAAAAAAGTCACACTGCGACATTTTTTTTTCACCCTCAAAAATGTAACATTTTGACACCACACCCTCTAGCTCTGTTGGGGCTGCTTGGATTGAAAATATAAACAGAGCTTTCTTGTCAGAAATTAAATTGAAAATATTTTTGTTATATATCAATTGTCGCTAGGACCACAGGTATATTGGTTTGAATGGAAAAAGTGACATTTTTTAAGTTTTGGTACTTTTTTGACGTGCTCTAGCTTGACGGTGTTGCTCCAATGGAAAATTTGACAGCAGTTCCCTTATCAGAAATTCAATGATTAATTTTTGTTATATAACATTTGTCGCTAACCTATTGTTTAGGAGCTATATTAGTTTAAATGAAAAAAGTCACGTTGAAACGTTTTTTTTTTTTTCACCCTAAAAAATGTAACATATTTACATGCTCTAGCTCAAGTTTCTTAATTTCAAATAATCATTGATCGTTAATTTAATTTAAGTAATTTGATCCTTTTAATTCTAAAATGTAAATTGGGAAAAGTAGTAGATTATAGATAGACGTATCCATGATCTATTGTTTCTCCTAGTCAGGGAGAAATACGATTTTTTTCATTGATTCTTTAACTTTCCTCTTGATAGTTTTATGACTCGGAGAACAGTGTGCCCTTCTTGGCTTTTGATGTATTTATAAGAACATTAAATAAAACAAAAACTATCTAAACAGATCTTTAACTTCAAATATCAAAGAAATGGGCATCAGATAATTTAATTTTAATTAAAATTTGAAAACTGATTATATAAAACTTATACTTATTTTTATAAAAAATTAGGCTTGGGCATTCTGAATTTCAATGCTTGATAACAATCTATAGTAGCATTAAATTATTCATTTTTTTTTTTAGTAAGGATAAATATTATCACAATCATGATTAAATTTATAAGGTGATTATCGCATCACTCTTTTTAAGAAAT
Source organism: Euschistus heros (assembly GCA_003667255.2). Classification (NCBI taxonomy): domain Eukaryota; kingdom Metazoa; phylum Arthropoda; class Insecta; order Hemiptera; family Pentatomidae; genus Euschistus; species Euschistus heros. The sequence goes on along the minus strand of RCWM02000460.1, from coordinate 868,926 downwards.
TTATTTAAGTATATTTAATTTAATTCCAGATCTTAAACTCAAAAATAAGGTGTATAAGACCATATTTCTGGAGTAATAATCTCTTGTATGAATATATATCGTGAATTGCAACTAGCCAAATAAATAGCTCAATATCGTAGTAGTGGCATTGAAATATTGTATGTATTGATTAAAAAATAGTTACTAATTTATTAATTAAATCAGTTTTATCTTCTAATCATGAAATTTATTTGAAGTTAGTATAATAATATAAGCTGTTTATTTTTATGAGTAAAGGAAATAGCGATTCAACAAGTCGCTAAATAAAGTACCAATTTGTGACAGAAAGACTGGATACCCCTCAGGTCTATACCTTAATTTTCTAACTAGGATGATCAGGTCAAGATTAAATTCGTAGGTTCACTACAAAATAAATCTCAACCTGCCCAACACGAATCGTAACAAATGCCATTTAGATCTCAAGAATCTTTAGGCTCGTGACATTTCAAATCACAGCCAACACAGCCTCTAGGCATTAAAGTGATATCAAGAATACTATGAAGTTACACAAAAAATATACTCAGTAAAGATATGCAGTGTTGATCACAAGACTAAATTATTTTAACTCTAGAACTTTAGAAATTAATTTAAAATGTAATAAGTTTCATTTATAACATGAGGATAATTAAAATTATTTACACCTCTTTGTCATTTGGAAGGATTTATTTTGTAGTGCTCTTCAAACACTACTTCTAAGAAGCTTAGAAAATTTTATCACTATCCTTCTATACCAACTGATAATTCTATAGTAAATAATCAAAGTGTATTTACCAATAAATAAATCATAACTTTTATATGAGTATAGTTAGCTTAATATACAGATGCACCATCTAATGACTTTGTGTGTCAATTATGTGTTGTGCTATTTCGGTTAATACATTCTCAATATAGATTAAATCAGAAAATATATATTTTAAAAATCGCCCTTTAGCCACTTTCAATTTTTATAGAATAATCATTCTCAAAATCAGTTTATTATACGGATTTATGTTTTAACCACATTATATATTATATGACTAATCATTTTACCTCTGTTTTTTTAAATATTCAATATATAATTATAAACATTTGAACCTGGAGGAATATTTTTTTTCAAAAACCAAATCAGATATGCATAAATAAATAAATAAATACTGTCACTGACACTTACTTAAAAAATATATCAAATTAATAAATTATACATTAATACCTTTCGGGTTTGCAATTCTTAGCATATGTCTGTTTCTTTTTATAAGGGTTTTATTCCCTCCCTGCTCAGACAATCAACATTAACCATAGGCAGTGAACGAAAATAAAAAACCATACACGCCTATAAAATTGAGCAATCAAAAATCATTCATATGAACAGAGTTATTTTCATGTTTTAGATGCACTAATTGCTTCAAATAAGTTATTAAAGTATTGTAAGAAATAACTACTTATCAGAAACTCTAATATTTGTATATATTGTCTGGAAGTATACCAGAAGAGAGTTTCAATTTAACTATCTAAAACAAAATCAATCGTAACCCCAGTAAAATGTATAAATCAGCATATTATATATTTCCAATAACTTTGTTAATTCAATGGATAATTATACTTTTTTGAACCTGCAGAAATATATTTTTTATGTTCCAAATAAGAAATATTTATATAACCAATTATCTTGGTATCATTTATTTTAAAAACTTATGTTTATAACATTAAGTAATAAACTTATTAACATGTATCTGTTTCATTTTATAAGGATTTTGAAACATTATCCATGAGACCTGAAGTTATAATCCCTAACTGGATTGCTGAGCAATATATAAATCATTACACATTTTGTATAAACACGTATAAATTAAACACATTTTGTATAAATTAATTATAATTTTTTAGATTTACTGCTCAGTTCAAATATGGTATTGAGATATGGTAATAAATATTTTACTATAAATGATATTATAAACCATGATATATGTATAATTGTTTGGAAATATTCCTCAAAATTGGATGTTCTCCCAGTAAAATGCTTATACTAGCATATTGTTATTATTTTTATCACTTATAGCATCGTCAATTCAGTGAATAAGAAAAAATGTTTGAAACTGTATGAATATTTCTTTTTGTATTTCGAATAAGATGTGAATAACCCAATACTACAGGTCTCTTTAATTCAATTTAAAAAAATAATTGATTACATTAGGGAATGTAATTTTTAACATGTATCTGTTTCATTTTATAAGAATTTTATTCCCTTTCTATTCACTCATGAAACACAACAGTAAACCATTACTAAAGTGATTTATAATTGAGCAATATATAAATCATTACACATTTTTTATAAATATAGTTGTTTTATTTTTTTAGATTTACTGCTCACTTTAAATATGGTATTGAGATATGTTAATAAATATTTTTCTATAAATTATATTAGAAACTGTGATATATGTATATATTGTTTGGAAATATTCCTCAAGCCACTTGGAGCTGTTATTTAATTATCCATTATAAAATTGGTTGTTCCTCCAGTTAAAAGCTTATATCAGCATATTATTTGTATCACTGATAGCATTTTCAATTTAGTGAATAAAGCAAAATGTTTGAACCTGGAAGAATATTTTTTTTCAAAAACCAAATCAGATGTGTACAACCAAACACCAGAGTTCTATTTAATTTGATTTAGAACCATTAATGACATTAGGGAATGTAACTTTTAACTTGCATCTGTTTCACAATATAAGAATATACCCTCAATTTTCACTCAAGAAATATTACTTGCTTTAAAATATATATATATTAATATAATATATAAATCATTACACATTTTTTATAAACCTTGCAGTTAAACGCCTCAACACAAACCCTAACCCTCAAATACCATTATATGTTCATATATTGTTTGGAAATAATCCTAAAGCCACTTATAATTTTTATTTCATTATTTATAACAAATCTGTTTGTTCCTCCAACAAAATGCTTATATAAGCATAATATTTATAATATATATAACAATGTAATTTAATGAATAATTATTTTTGTGCCTGAACTAATATTTTTTTCATAGTATGTATTACCAAATATCATACTTTTACTCACTGATATTAATATGAATTAATAATGTTATTAATGCCATATTCGGAGGTTTTTCATTATAAATAAACTTTTGTTTTTTTGTAGAATGATTTCAAATAATAATTGGTAAGCCATTTTAAAACTGCACTTTTTAAAAATTTTCCACTTATTATTCACTAACTTGCTTCAAAATAATAGCATTTTATACAATTTTGTGCCAATTCAATGAATAATTATTTCTGAGCTTGGAGTAATAATTTTTTCAGATATATTACCAAATATCACACTTTCACCCACTGATATCAATGTGAATTAACAATGCTTATTAATAACATATTTGGAGGTTGTTCATTATAAATATACTTTTGTTTTTATATAATATTTCAAATAATTATTGATAAGCCGTTTTAAAATAATGGTTTACTTCCCCATAATTTTATTTAATATGCACTTTTTAAGGCTTTTACACTTGCTTCAAAATAATAGCATTTATAAAATTTGATGTATAATAAATAATTAACACTCTGCACTTGTAAAATTCTGAGTGAATATAATTTTCTTATAAATACACAGTTATAAATACCCCAGGCACAATTATGTATGCTCTTAAATTCAATAGCACAATAAAAAAATGAATAAAAATAATCACAGATATGTTTGTCCCTCAGAGCAATGTAACTTTTAAAACTGTAATGTTAATGTTTTATTCCAATGAACAGATATAAAGTTAATTATTCAGAATACAACTGAAATTCACTAAATGAAAGATTTGTGGCTTTTAAAGTGCTCAGAAATAATTTAAAACCCCAGTAAGACATAGGCCATCCATTAGACATACAACAGTACAACCGTCAGCGTCGGTTGCTGGAGGCCAAAAGAGAAAGGAGACTAAAAAACCCGCGCGACTGGACTGAATAGGTGGGAGTAATTAATGACTTGCATAATTATAGCGCCATTCCTATATAACGGATTTTTCGTTTTTCTGTTTTATAATATGCGTATTATTTTTAAAATAATCTGTTGTTATTATTATTATTGAATTAATTATATTTATTAAAAACTAATTAATTTTAATTATTGTTGTATATAAGGGACCCGCGAAATTAGTATATAACATCGAGCCGTACCAACTACCAAAGAGATTTGTTTATTTTTTTTTATGAATCACCTTTTTATTTTAGTTGATATTAATTGATTAATTTAATTAAATAGTAAAGTATTAGTTTTAAAATTACTTAGCAAATAGCTTTTTAAAAAATTGGCAATTAAATGAGAAGCATTTATTTAAATTATAAAATGTATACCTACTTGCTGTTAAATAATTGATATAAAATGTAAATCTTATCAAATCGTGTTAATTTTAATTAAAGATTAATAATGTTAACAACTGTCATTTTTAAATTAACGTTTACCTATTAACGGAATAATGTACAAGATTAAGTACCGTTTTATGAAACCGTACCAAACATTTATCCTTCCTAGAAGTTTAAAAGTTTAAAGCCCTCTCTGTCTTTGGTGTTTCCGACAAACATATCTGCATCAAATTAGTTTTTTCAACTATCATTAATAAAATCGACGTGTTGAACACCTCAAAGCCGGGTTGAATTCGACTTCGACTGATCAACTTTGTTTAATTCTACCAACGAATTGAGTACCTTCTTTCTCTCTTTCTGTCTAGAGTATGTTTTTAACATAAAGTTTAATTAGGATAAGTCATTAAACCCCAACTCATCAAATCTACCTAACTCTAAGTTAAGAAAACCATACAAAGCTCTTGACATAATGTTCACTGCAAAGTAAAGATATTGTAAACCACACTTAATGGACATCCCATGGGAGAAAAAAAGCAAATGTTCTTGAAAGATCATGTAGATCTTACAGATAAGGAAATGATAGAAATAAATCTAGAAAAGGTATGTAAAGAAACTATTCCATCGTTAGTTTTATGTGTAGCATTTAAAAATTGTATAATTGAATACTTTAACGTAATTGTTTTATTTTTAAATGAAACGAAACGCTTCAGGGACTTTTTAAAAAAAAATATTAAATAGAAAAAATATTCCAAGGATTGTAGGAAAAGTAGCTAAAAATATAATTAAAAAAATTACAATAAAAGTTATCTCTTGAAACTTACTAATAAACTATTAGTAAATGAGTTTACTGATAAAGATTTATGAATATAAGAAACCGTCGGAATAACTGATGTCCAGGTGGAAAGATTATTAAAGTTCTGTCTTACCTATTTAGCTGCAAGATCGTCCTGAAGAGGATTCGAAGAACTTCCAACTATAGATAGTGACGTTGATGATATTAGTAAACTATCCATAATGTTATTAGGCCACAGTATTCTACCTTTAATGTGCTGTCTCATTAGCAGAATACACGTAACTAGTATTGAAGCAAGTCCCATACACCGATTTTTATTTAAATAATTTTAATTAATACATTCTTCTTTTATTCAATCTAAATTTAATTTTTCATAAATCAAGGTGACAGAATTAACAAAACTCTATTATTAATAAAGCTTTGGATAGTATTAAATACCGATATTTTGTTATCAATATGACATTAGAATACTTCACAATATCGATGTATTGTTTCCGTTTTCCTTCAAACAACTGATATTGATGTCGGAATCATTTTGCCTATGTTAGAAACAATTTGGGTTTGTTTAGTAAAATATACACGTAACTTAATAAAATCACAAACTCTATTTTTTTATTTAAATTATTTTAACCAAATTATTATTCTTATATTTGATCTGAATTATTTTTTCCTTAATCAAGGGGACAGAGGTTTACTTTATTACTATAGAAGCTTCAGAGGATGTTATTAAAAATCGATTTTCTATTATTGATAATATGATAAAATGGGATATGATATCTATGTGTTGTTTTCATTATCTTTGTCAATGATATCATTTTAATCCTTGTCCAATCACTTTGGATTTTAAGTTTTAAGTCAAATGTACACTTACTGTTCCTTGTTACAACTGTACTCATCAGTCATTATTGTATAACTAAAACAACTATCTACAGATTATCCACATCAGTTACAATGAAACAAACCTGATATATTTGACAGATCTAAGAAAATAATTATTGATTATACTTGAAATCATCTAACTCTACCTGGCAAAAAACTCTTCGGCTATCAGATATACAGAAATAATATACAGGAGCATAATCTGCTAATACTCTGCATTTAGCACCATGTTCTTATGTAGTTAAAACATTTTTCCTTATAATATTCTTTGAAACAAACCTTCAAGGTTCTCTAGTAAGATACTAATGCATGGGGTAGTAAGGTAGGAGATACTCCCTTTCACCTAAAAGCTTGAACACAGCTTAATGATAATTATATGTATCAAGAAAGTGGTACAGTTTTGATCTTTCCAAAAAATGACCCTTACTAGAGAGTAAAATACCCAAAGTAGAGTTAAAAATGTAAGAGGACTAGTTCATAGTGAAAGATAAAAAAACAAATCATTTTTTGAAAACACTAAATTATTAATATGATTAAAAAAAGGTAGGTTTACTTATTGAATCTATATATACACAAAATATTTATATTTAATTTGTTTTTATTGAATAAAACACATAATGTTTTCTTATTTATTGTAATACTATACTTTATTCAAATATATATTTATTAAATAAAAAGGTAATTAAACAAATATTTGCTAGGATTTATTAATTTTTTAAGAGGACTTGCTTCAGGAACGTATGATTGGACTTTTTCATAATGGTCATTTTTCCTTCCTTATAATTTATTTTTTGGTACAATGAAACTTTTTTATTCTTTAACCAAGTTTTATTTTTGCCTCCACATACTTTTAGATTATATTTGAGGTATACTATGTCTGCTTTTAGCAGCTATTCATCAATCCTTAGTAAAATATAACTTTAATCCAATGATATATCCCTTTCATTGCATTAGTTTTAGATACCCTTCTTTATCACCCTATCTGATAACTAACCATTAGGAATCCTAAAAGATTGACAAGCACCCCACAATAGGTAAGTTTTTTTAATGGTTAGGTCTTCTTAAATCCTGTATTACTCGAGCTCCATGGAATCCAAGCATTTAAGATCAGAAAAATATCTTTTAAAATGTACATTTTTCCAGCAGGATAGAGATTAAATGATTTTTTATTAAAATAAGAGAATACATTGTTCAATTAAGTTAGATTTAATTAAACTTTCCAGTCCGCCCTTTTGGAATATTTCATTTTATTCTACATTACACAATGATGGATTATTATAAATATAAAGTGGGTACATGTGTGATTCCCATGATACAGGCAATTTTGTGTCAACAATAAATTTTAATCAATTGATCAAGTCTTTTTTAAATTTTTAATACTTCAAATTTGGTCCCTTCAGTATGATGTCATCATCAAGCTAAAAACAAATTTTTAGAAAAATAGCCTCGAATAGGGCATGGCGGGAAAATGTTTTCCAGAAGTAGTGGTAGTGCTCCGGTAGCTGAAGACCAGCCATTAACACATGTGTTTCTTCGTGAGATAAGTCAAAGTACCTTTATTGTTGCCAGTACCGTCATTTATAGTAACCCTAGCTTTTCAAATTATTTCATTTGCTTTAATTAATTAAGACTATAATTTGTTGTATGACAGTTGGCAGAAACAATATTTTTCTATTTTAGTCATCTAGCGGTTTGGTTTGAACAAAATGCATGAATTATTAGTGTGGTAATGACATGAACGTTTTTGAACCGTTGCTGCCTCAGATTCGTAGATTGTCTCTTCAATTAAATGTGTTTAACTTTAATTGTTCATTTGGTATGTTATTTTTTATTAGCAATGAATCGTTAGTAATATTGCCTGAAAAGTTAAAATTTTTCTTCCTTTCTTTTTCCTAGGCTCTCAAAAACAAATTCAACAATAGCTCGTCCTCCTATATACTTTACTTTTTTTCCCCACCTCAAATATATTATTTAAAAGGCTATATTCAAGTGATTATCACTTTTGATCTTGACCATTTGTATTTTTTAACAGTTGAGACAAAATAGAAAGTGATTAATTTTTTTTTATAAAACTGCCGTAAAAAATTATGCAGAATTTTGTACTGAAAATTGCCCGTTATCTGAGAAACACCCACATACGTAACTAACTTTGGTTTTTGTATGAATATCAATATGAGAAATGCATCACATCAAGAGATACCCATAATTGACAATAGAAGTAATGCCTGATTTCGACATAATAAATACAATTAAAAATTTAAGTAAACCTTTAACAGTTAGAAATACGAATGAACATAAAAATAAAATATAAAACAATAAATTCTTATAAACAATGGGTTGTAATTAAGAACAAAAATAACAAATAAAAAACTTTATTTTAACAATAATTATATATAGTTACAATCATAGCTCAAACATAAATACTAAAACTAGGAAAAACTTATAAAAGCAAGGTCAACAGTTATAAACATTACTTGAATGTAAAGCTGAGAAATTTAAATTCTCAAAACATTAATTATTCACATTTATGTAAAAATTAAAGTCCTGGCATTATGTATGCTATGTTATCCATAAGCTGTGATAATTGCTCCTGCGGAATGACATTCAGCTGTGGTACTTGTTGCGTCAGACATAACAAAGGTCCCAGGGCACAAAGAAGTGAATCAAGCAACACTGAAAAACTTCCTGACACAGCTATCTGTCCCTATAAAAAGAATCAGAATTTATTAGTAAACCCATAGGAAATATATTTAGTTGCAAATTTATTAAATAACAAATTTCTTTTGCCGTTCAACATGTATCAAAAGAGAGAAATACTAGATGAATTGGAATATGGAAGCATAGGTAATTTATTCTAGCATCAGTCTCAGCCTGAGTGAACCCTTTTCAGAGAATTATCCTTAGCAAGAAGTCTAACAGTCTCTATTATCATTATTATTTTATTTATTTACTTTTTATTGTTACGTCTTTTCATTTTTTTTTTTTGTTATATACTTCCTCTACAGTTACAATAATTCCAAAATTATTATAAAACTTATCTGTTATGGTTGTCTCTTGCACGAGACTATACCCTTCCTTCTACTATTGTTAACTCATTATTAATATTGTTAAACCATCCATGTAAGGCTTACCAGGCCGATCTGGAAATACAAAAAACAGTCTCTGGAATCAGATTTCGAATGTCTATATTCATGGACCCTAAGAGTACCTACATTTGTTGATTACTAATTAAAAAGCTTGATACAGTTAAATAATTGTTGTTATTATTTTAAATTATTTAAGAACAAAATGCTTATTTAAGCTAATAATAAACTATTCTTCAGAAAAGCAAATCATACTAGTAAATAAAAAAATTGGTATCTGATATTATCTTACTGTTCTATTTTTGATTCATTGTTTTTTTCATCTATTAAAAAAACAGATTAAATTAAAATAAATTTAAGTAACTTTGAATAAGAGAAACTTGATTGCTCAAAGGGACATTGAGAAAAGTATTAAAAAAACACCTAACCAGAATTATGGCAGCAGAGATAAAATATACCCAAAGAGTAACTAAAAAATATACCTAGTCAGAGAATAAACAGTGGCAAATAATATGTGAAATGGACAAAATTAGTGGAGAGGCAGTTATCAGCAATAAAGGAATATAAACTAAAAACAACTATAAAATATAAACAAACTATTCAGGACATTTAGGAGAATTATAAATCCCTTTGGGGTACACAAATTATTGTTGGATTTCAATAACTTGAAGATATCTTGTAGTCCTATTAGTAATTCCTATTTTTTTCTTCACATTTTAAGCTCAAACTGTTATACATACAACTCGAATGCGGATGAAATGAAAATAAATTTTATATGAGGCAAAACAAAATACCACTCATAAGGAAACTGTTCTTTTAGATGTAACTGGGTTCAGCTATTTCTTAAGATCACAAATTTCAGAAGTGTCCTATGGTCTTAGTTTGTTTATATTACACAAAAATCATGGCCCAGATGTACAGATTAATTCAGTAAAAACCTAAGATGTTTTAACAGACAAATATGGTCAACAAAAGGTAATCCACATATCATTTATGTTTATATTTCTATCATATTAATGATCAACGAAAACAAGATAGAAAATTACTTAACGAGAATAACCACTATATATGTATTTAAAGTCACCATGGTCATAAATATAAGAAACAAAGAGGATAATTAAAAAATAAACCATATTTTTAAGGCAATACACCATCATACTTTTAACTACATTATTATCTTCATGTAAAAATTAAATTAATTTAATTACTTCAATAAATAATATTACTATACTAATTCTAGACCTAATTATTATTCCTTAAAATAATAAAAAACTGAACACAATTCACATTACATATTTAGTAAGAAAATACCATTTCTTGATGAACAGTTGGTACCAAGGTAACATTGTCAGCATTCACACTAACCAAAAGAAGTTCTCCCACATACATATTTCTTTTGTTGTGGAGAAGATACTTCAGGGTGCATTTTAACGCATAACTATAATTTCATTTTAATACATACTGTATAAGTTTTTAATGCATTTCATGGAAAGATATAAAGGGCTTCCCTCTGTTTGTGGTAAACCACAAACCCAGATTACCACAAGAAATAAAAAAGAAATTCAAAATCAGATTTAAAATACTATTATCAATTCAATTGAAATAGGTAATTTCATAATTTCATTCAAAAAATTATGCAAAATAAAATTAATAAACTGGAGAACTATTTTATAAACTGGAAACACTATTCGAAGATCAATATTGCGCAATCACATATACATTAAATTCAATTTTCTTTGATGTCAGATAATAAATTTTAATATTGCTGACAAATATTAACAAAGTTTTATTATACAAAACCAAAACGGTTAAAATGGGAAGTAATCCATGATTACTAATAATTGAATACCCTATTCCAACCACAAGCCTATTAAAAGAGGGAAACTATATGAACTGGAGCGATTGTTAGTGGTGCTCTTGAAATTGACACTCACTGCATCATACCATTTGGAATAATTAAATCTTGCCAAAATAGAAGATTTTTGCTATTATGTTTTTCAGATGATCAATAACTCATAAAGGGCAAACCCAGGGGTGTTAAACAATTACTGTTCTATTTATAAGAAAAACTTCAAAAACTTGTTTCCACATATCAATCCATGATAACATAACTTGAATATATAATAAATGATTCACGTCCACTAATATGACTTAAAATTGTATAAATTTAACATAACTGATCTGTTAAAATTTTAAATGTAGAATAGTCTGGAGGCCAAAATGAGTAATGGACTCATTGAGGTACTATGAACTATCTTAAAATTTAATTTAGGCAATTTATGAGAAGAGTGCTTATATGAGAAGCAAACTCGTTACAAAATATAATGCCAGTCAAATTATAAATGAAAATTAAGATATCACAGACCGAAAATCAGTTTTTCAGTTTTTTTTTGTTTGTTTTTTTATCAGCCGTTGGGTAATAATAAAGATATTTTAAAAAAGATTTTTTAGTAACATCTGTTTATTAGAATGAATGGTCTCACTACAAAAATCCCAACTTAGCTGAGTGTAGTGTGTTGTTTTAATAAATTGGTAATTCTTTGACTCATGATTTGAAAGGAAAAACAGTTAATATTAATTATTAAAATATAACCTATGGAACATGAATGTAATTTCACAAAATGAAAAAATCTGTATCTAAAAAATACCTCATGTTCAGTGAGCCTTTCACCAATTATTGTTAATGATTCACCCAGAAGCCTCAGGTGAGCGGCTACATCCAAAGGTGTGGTCCCAACTGGCTTGAAAACACCAGAATCCAGAGTAGTAGATCCTTTGTTACTCCTAGGCATTAGAAAAATAAGGAATAGAAGAAAATGAATAATTTGATATTTCAGCTCTGCACCAGCATGAACAACTAAATTATTAGGTTGTACGGGAAGAAAAACAGATTTATGGTTTTAAAATAAAAATATTAAATAAATGGTTTCAAAATATTAATTGATTAAAACATGTTCCAATACATTTTTCATAACATTTAGATAGCTTTTCCATTCCCTCTGAATATAATTCTGAATCTTTATTATCAGCCAATTTTCACATTTGTATAAAGAAAAGACATTTTCTAGATCACTAGCAATGTGATTCTATACTATTTCGGTCTAACTTTTTTTCACCCTCATTTTGACGTGATCTAGCTCTGTTGGTATTGCTCAGATCAAAAATTTGCTGACAGCGTCCATATTATAAATTTACTAGAGAAATACTTTTTGTTATATAACACTTGTCCCTAGGACCTACCGTTTAGAAGCTATATCAGTTTGAATGAAAAAAGTCACTTAACATTTTTTTTCACCCTAAAAAATGTAACATATTGACATGCTTTAGCTCTGTTCATTGGTATTGCTCAGATCAAAAAATTGTTTCAAGATTATTTTATATTTATTTTATTGTTTCAATCATATTTTATTATATTACTATTGCCATAAGTAAGGTATAAAATATCATGTTTAAATTAACTCATGCATGTGAGTTGGACATTTTCAAATAACAAAGTAGATTACTTAAATTAACAAAAGTAGATTACTCCTACAAATATCCATTGCACTTTAGAGTAAGTAGGGGTGGATGATTATTTCATAAAAATTCATTAATTGATTATTTTTAGAATTCACCAGAGACAAGGTGAATTACCACTGTGATTCATCATAATGAGTAGGTAGGCCACTTGTAGCAGTTATCATGGAATTCAATAATAACCAAGTTTAAATTTATTTCATAGCAATCCTAAACATTAAATCATGAAAATCCAGCTCAAGATAGGAGAGGGTAGGTATAAGAGTTAGAACGTAATTAAATATCATGCTTTGTAAAACTCTAAGCCAATGTAAGCATCCAAAAAAATGTTAATCTGATGAATAGAAAATTGACCAAAACAGTACAAATCATATTTAAAAAATCTTAGTAAACATAACACCTAATAAAAATTTTTATACTTGGTTTCAGGTGACAAAACAATATTGTTGGAGGTTGCAGGGGTCACACTTTGCTTGTTAATGAACTTCCGAGACGGTGGAGATTTCATTTTTTTATTATCGGTTATAGCAACTGTTTGTTGATGTTGTTGTTGCTGTTGCTTAGCCATACCTCTGGCTGCTAGTCTTTTAGCACGCCTTTTCCAAATCTGCAACAAACCATACAAAATAGCATGAAATAAGTGAATTTCCATGAAATGGTAAGTACATGTACTATTGCAACTTAAAAAATAAATAAAGAAAACAAGTAATAATATAGGCATTACAAAAATATGTCACAACAATACACTTAATAGTATTTAATTAATAAATAATGGATAAATGAATGAAATGAAAAGTGTACCCAAATTCAACATTATATAAATCCGTCATATTATGAGATATTAAATGCTACTATTAAGTTATGAGATATCAATAATTTGTCAGAAACTTGAACCTTCGTTATTTACAAAGAAAATATTAATAAAATAAAACCACTGTCACAGTGCTATATGAAAAACTATATTGCCAGTATATCAGACAACCAGATATAAAATATTTTAGCAATATATTGAACACAGTAAAACATTATGTGGAAAAACTTAAAGAAAAGACAACACAGTTTTGCAGCAGTCTCAAATATATTAGGGATGAAATGGATGAATGTATATTAACCCTTTAACAGGCGATGTATCATATTAAATACCTTTTTCTCAATAAATGGTGTAATTTCCGATACATTATCCTACTCATTATCATCTAATATCCTTTATTTAACCTTGAATTTCATGATACATGAGTTGGGTGGGGTTAGCGTGGCTATAGCCATTCAAAGGGAAAAAAAGAAAAGAAATGTATTCTGAATTCCCAGCCTGCCCGTTAAAGGGTTAAGTAAAATAATCATTTGTTGTTGTAGGTCAGTCTGGTTTTACAAAGTTTCATGATAGCCAATGTTTTCTTAAGCTTGGTATGCCATCTCCAAAGCTAGAGCAGCACGACCATACATTTGCTATTAACAAATCAGCCTAGACACACCAATCAAGTCCAGGGATGGGTCACAAGAAATTAGCGTAATGTTGGAAGTCATAATAAAACAAGTTTTCAACAACAATTTTTTCTTTTAATGAAAAAATTGACTGACCACCGAGGAAAAAAAAATTGGAATTACCTTCAAGGACAATAAATGCTAAAATTAATTAAAATCAGAAAAAGCCAACTGAATAAATTAAGATTAAATTAGTAAAAATAACATGAAACAGAAAATATTGATTAAGTTAACAACTATCACATATAATGATGATCTCAAAGACATAATACATTCTTTAACACTTGTCCAACTAATAATACTTTCAGAGCCCTGAAGAATAAAGCATCATTAAATTTTTTTTCAAAGATCTTTGCAAAAACTCAATTTTTTTTTTTAAATGTTTTAATGTTCTTTATCTTTCCATGTATCACTACACTCAGGCATTTTTCTTGCAGTTCAACATTGATTAAATTTTTGATGAGACATTCAGTCTTTCCTTCTATCCAGTCATGAAGACTCTGACCCCATTATCTGAAGACCATTATCCCTGATATTGAAGAATCTTGAATCACTATCTGGAAGGAGGATATCTGCAAAGAGACTGGAAGATGGCCATTTTGAGAGTTTTCTACAAGAAATGGGATAGCAATAAGCAGTTATAACTGGCAGCCAGATGGTTTCTTTGGTGTTTCAAAATAGAGGAACTTCTGTGGCAATGAATATAGAAACTTGAGAAATTACACAGCAGAAGGAGTAAAACTACCTGTACAACAAAGTTTTATGTAAGAAGGAAAAACAGCTGCTGATAAGTATAAAAATAAAAAAAAATTGACACCACAGCATTAAGCTTTCAGCATCAACAAGCTATTTTAATAATTTTTACAATTTACACTATATATGAAAAAATTAATAATGATTTTAAGTGAATGTTGTAGCAATGATCAATTAATTCTTCCACCTCCAATAAATAAAACAAAGAAGCTCATACAATAAAGGTGTAATTAAAGAACTACTATTATTGCCTACTGACCTGATTATTTAAGAGGAAAGAGTAAAAAAATATTATTTCTTGCCAACTGTATGTATATAAACACAAAAAGGAAAGATTTCACCATACAAGGAAAAATTAAAAAATTAAAGTTAGTATACAAGTAAACAAGTTAATAATTAAAATCTTAGAAATTCACAGGTAAACATCAGTGCTGTCAAATAATAAGTCATTAAAAGTATTAATAAAATAACAATGATTGAATGGTATACTCTAAGTTCAAAAACGACAGTTACAAATACAGTATGTTCCATAGCATTATTCAAGAATATTGTTTGATATAACGTTTATCAACATAAGTATTCATAAAAAAGTACAAGATACTTACATATTTTTCATGAAAAGGTACTGATGCCCAAAGCTCACCTAATTTCTTGCTGGTTTGTGAAAAATCTGAAATCAATAATCATCAACTCTTAAATACTGGGTCATAACAATGCTTCGTCAAACTGAAAACTGAAAATCTGAGATTCCTAAATATGAATAAAACAGAAAGTTTCCTTTGAAACCAAGATAGCAAAAAGAAGTTATAAATAACTAATCTAAGTGCAAACGGCACCTATAGACAAATGATTAGTATTTTCATTATATCTTCATTCTCACAGAACAAAAAATAAAAAGGCCTCTGATGATACAACTAAAATTATTTCTCATAAGAACAGGATTCATGCTTCAACACTCCTCTAATACTATAACATGCTAACAATAATTAGAATGTAATTTACACAAAATAATTACAAATATGGGAGGGGAGGGGAGGATAAATAAATGAATCAATGTACTTACTACACACACATTCAAATATTATTTAAGAGAGTCTCTCATATCATACAGTGTGCTTTCAGCCCTCAAGCCTTGCCTTTATTGGCCTAGTAGAGTAGTGTGTAAACTCAATGAGTAAATGAGTAGTATTGCTTATGAATTCGTGGTTTATTTGTAGTGAATAAAGTTAATGAATTGAAATATTGTTCCTTTTGCAATAATGTACATTAATGAGGCCCACAAATACCTAACATGCCTGACAGTGAATTTAATTGTCATCATTAAAAACAAATAAAACGTTAGCAGCATTTTCCATGCTTTAATTGTGCTCCTAATAATTTTTGTCAAATGTATATTTAAAACGACTAGGACTGTGCATGAATCAAATAAAAGGCAAAATATTTCACCTGTATACTTAGTCCTCCAGATAGATTCTGTTCAGTTTGGTCTATAGAATTTCGAATAAGTGAAAGAGTTCATCTAATTGGGGTCACAAGTAACTGCAGACAATGATACCTCAAAGGAAATCAAGAGGAGAAAACTCATTACCAACTGATGATTCTGAAAACTATGGAATGGTTAGATACTTCAGAAGTAAATTTCTATCAAGGACTACCAAGTTACAATTATATAAGACACTGGTATGACCAGTACTGGCATATGGTTTGGAGTCATAGATGGTCTTTCAATCGTACGAATGAAGCTGACAGGCTTTTGAAAGAAAGCGTACTTATGGACATAAGTGAGTTGGTCCAGCATACCTCAAAAGAAATAGAAAGAAGTGTATAACCTCCTAGGCAAAGCAGACATAGTGAGACACATCAGATTGGAAAGAATGAGGGGGGCTGGCCATGTCGCTCGTATATCAGAGAATAAGATCTCCAAAAGAATAATAAATGAGGATACACACAGGATCAGAAACAGAGGAAGACCCTGTCTTAGATGGATGGAAAACATAGCAGAGGATGCTAGGAGGATCCTACATATATTTTGTTTAATTATGAAGAGTTGCATGGAAAAGAAAATCAAGAGAAAGTAAAGGAAAAGTGAGAAAATCAAAGAAGAGACATATTAATGTTTTTAAGAAATGAGAAAATAATGATATGATTCAATTGTATTTAGCACTACTATTATTATGTCTTGTTTGTTTCGTTTAACGTCACTTTATGCTGCTATGGCTAATCGGACGATGCTACGGTGGGAGTCCTAAATTTTGCCTATCCAGGTATAATTAGGATAGGGATCTTTAACGAGTACCTGACATCGCACAGGCTCGGGACCCCCATTTTACGTCCCTTCCGAAGGACGGCATAGCTGAAGATTTTTTACTCCCTTTAAAAAATCCTAAGGTCATCTGCCGGGCTGCGAACCCGCGATCTTGGGTTTAGTAGGTTGCTATGCTAACCACTACACCACAGGTGACCCCAAAAACAGATCCATATTCACGCTCAGACATATTAATGTTTTTAAGAAATGAGAAAATAATGATATGATTCAATTGTATTTAGCACTACTATTATTATGTCTTTTTTGGTTTTATGATATCTTTGATGGACTGATAACTACGAAACACATTGAAATTGGACAGCACTAATTGCAGAAAAGCATTTCTTTCTCTCTCTACAGATACATAAGATTGGTTATAAAGCAAATGAAAATGTTAAATCAATAGAAGGAACATTGATTGATAAATTAAAAAAAAAAATTAAATGGTAGTAAAAAAATAAGACAATAGATGGAGAAAAGGATCAGCATGACATGCCTTTAGTATTTTTTAAAACAATCCTGTGATCATTAGTTATGATTTCAGTGGTGTCTATTTATAAAAAATAGTACATGTAACAGGTAAAAACATGCCTATCTATAAAAATAGATATTGTGAGTGGACAGGGCATATCCAGTTCATGTAAATGTGATTAACTAACATAAAAAAAACAATATATAGATAAAGAAATATATTTAATACAATGTAAATAATTGATAACCAATGAGAGATATTGTTTCAAC
Source organism: Euschistus heros (assembly GCA_003667255.2). Taxonomy (NCBI): domain Eukaryota; kingdom Metazoa; phylum Arthropoda; class Insecta; order Hemiptera; family Pentatomidae; genus Euschistus; species Euschistus heros. Next base: position 850,983 of record RCWM02000460.1, on the reverse strand, counting down.
ATTACAAGGTTTTACTTTCTTATAATCCTGCAATAAGAAAAGTAATCTGAAAATTTGATTCCGACAACACCTTTTTGTTTGTTGTTCTTTACTTTGCCCTCCAGCACCATGCGATTCATCAGTTACTTCACTTGGAATCAAGAGGAAATTATCTTCATTCACCAATTGAGGAAATACCTCATCAGTGAGGAAGTATATTCTATTGCACTTCTTATCGTAGACCTCATAATTTGGTTTGCTATGCAGATAATAACAACATGCTCTGCAACAATGGACGTATGGGATAGGAGTTTAACATTTTAGCCAAAACTATCAAGTTCAGCTTGAATAATCCCTTGCCCTGTGAAAAATAGTGAAACTCAGTGTACATGAAGATCCACTTTCCTTCTAGCTATGATCACATTGTGCAAAAAAAAAAAAAAATGTTGGGAAACTCTCTTTTGGGGTAGAAACCCCAATGATATCCTTCTAGAGTGCCAATACCAATAACAATAATGAATAATAAATATTTCCTGTAGTATCTTCATCATTTAAATCATCAACGTATAGGCCACTAATCATATATTTGATTTAATTGGTATTTATTTTGATACCTAATTCTATACTATCATCCATCAACGTTGTTTAATTAATTGAAAACATTGGCATCTTCACTAAACAATATCATATATTACATGGAATATTCAAGAACCAAATTAAATAAAATTGCGGAAAAAAATCATCCTGTTGTAAGCCTGGACATACCTTAAATTTCTCAAACTAAAATCTCCCTATTTGTATTTAATTAAATATTGGAGACTTATGCGAATTTACTAGATCAAGTATTATCCATAATTTCAAAATTAAAAAAATGCTTTTATAATTAAATAACTATAAATAGGTAAATTTTAAATTATATTAATGACCACATTTATCTAATTTATCAGTTTTTAATTCTAACAGAGTAAACAAGTAATGCCTATATTATTACTAGGAAATATTGTAATACTGCTCTACTAAAAAATGCACTATACCTACAGAACAATAATAAATGAGTTATTGCATTAATTGAATAGTTACATCATTAATTGAATAGTTACATTATACTATTTTATCAACATAGTAATAGAGGAGAATAATAGTTATTAAGAAATAATTACAAATAAAGCACTGCAAAACAAAACCCAGTTTACGATTTGAGAATTATAAAAACTAACTATAAATTAGAGATGAAATAAAAAAAAGAAGGAAAACCTGCCTTTTCTTTGCGATCAATCTTCCTAACCAATAAGGAATTATGATTATTGTATTGTTGACTGTGAGTTGTTACTAAGGAGATGAAATGGTCAGGATGAATAAATACGGCAAGTTTTTAAATAAAAAACTTATATTTTGGTGTGCCAACATTTCGATCTGCCTTGCAGGTCTTTATCAGGGCTAAAATAATACTGTATTATTTTATCCCTTATGAATAAAAAAAACCCTTATTATTTATTTTAGCCCTGATGAAGACCTGCAAGGCAGGTCGAAACGTTGGCACGCCAAAATATAAGTTTTTTATTTAAAAACTTGTCGTGTTTATTCATCCTGACTGCACCCCTGACCATTTCATCTCCTTAATAAGGAATTATATCTTGTAGATTTATTTATAGGGATCAATTAAAGGGATACAAAAATAAAAATAGCTGAAAATGCATTACTTAATAATGCCAACATTTCAGCCATAGGATTGATGATCAGCAGCAGGGCAGAATGAGAAATTAAAAAACTAAATAAGACATAGTCATAGCATAGTGCTGTCACTGTTGAGAAGGAGAATTTTCCTAATTCACCTTGTCATCTATAAGGAATCAGTCTCAAATGATCTTTCATTAAGTTAAAGAGCTCTGTTGAATGACTGAATAAAGACGTTGAATGGGATAATTAACAAACATAAATAATACAGCTGAAACGTTGACAAATACTATATAATGTTTGTTAATCATCAAACATCGCCTATATTTTTTTCTGACGGATCCCACTGAAAACCTTACTCAATAATTTCATTATATTATAGTTTTTCCTATAATAATAATTAATGTTAGATAGAGGAATGGATTCCTGAGAGAGCTCTTTTCACTAAGCCAATGATAGTAGTAAAGAGTGGCAGTTCTTGTAAGTGAATCAGTATCCTAACCTCTCCCAGCCAGTAAAAGTTTCTCTTCAACAGAGTGAAGATCTGAATTAAATTCCACTCTTCTTACCACACTAACCTTATCTTAATAAATTCTTTAAAACAATATAATATAACTTATGCCAAAATTAATTAGTATATCAATTAAAATTTGCTATCTGGGAACTATTTGCTATCTTTTAAAATATTTATTGGGAACTTTTATTCCAACTATCAAAGATAGTTTTTGTTATTCTATGAGATCTTAAAATGACAACGCAAATTCATTTTACATTTTACATATTATTCAATAATTAGATAAGGAAAAAATAAAAAGGAAATCTTTAAGATGAAACATTAAAACTGGTAATTTAACTACTTTGAAAAAATAAAATAAATAATCAATAAAATCAATAAGTACTTAAGGAAACTTACAGATAACATAAATATTTTTATCACAGACATTAATACCGATATAATTTTTTTTTAATTTAATTTTTTTTTTAAATTGTCATTCACTGTAAGGCTCAGACCTAATCTACAAAGATGATAAATAGTTGTGTTAAATCAACAGAACGAAGAGATGGAAATCACTAGTTGTTCAAGTGCAGTTGTTTGAAAAATTATGCATGCAATTAGTATGCAAAAGAAAATATGAACTATTATTTTTTGAGCAAGCTTTGATAAGTGTGAATGAATTACATATACTTACTAAAATAAAGTAATCACACATATATATTCTTTAGTAACAACCTATTAAAGAAAATTTGACAATGTTTAATACAAAAGAACTTGTACTATTTCCTTTTGTATTTTTTTGAAAACATGCTCAAGAGAAAATAGAAGATAAACAAGAATCTAAAATAAATCAAGGCTTTGAAGAGTAACAATAATTTAGAAACATTAAATATATAAACAAAACATAAATATTAAATATATAAAGTTAACAGAAATTAATTAGTAGAAAAACAGCCAGCACAAAGCTACCAACCAATAAGATGGAGATTAGTAATGGATGTAAAAATTGTTTAAATTTTTAGATGCATCAATATTGAAAAAGAATAAACGTGTTTGCAGAAACTATTTGCAGTACCTAAGTCTGGGTTCTGCTTTGTCAGCTCTGATCTGATTTCCTTCGCCCAAAGCATGTATGCTGTAAATCGTGTTTTCTGGAAAGACAATGGAAAAACAAAGAAGTATAATAGACTGTATAGTATTACTATATCACTAAGATATATTTTATGGATTTATATTAAACTTGCCCCTTTGTCTTTGCGCTGTGCTTTCACCCGTCCAACTATCTTTCCATCTTTAATTACTAACTTCTTTTTGTTTGACCTTTCCATTGCATAGACAGATGTTGACTAAAAAAACCTACTCATGTAATCACATTTCATGCATTTTGGAGTAATTTATTGTTATGGAGTTCATAGGACAATGGATAAGGTCTTGAGGAATAAGCAAGGAATGTTCTTATAAATTCTAATAGAAAGGAAATAAAACAAAGTATTCAGATATATGTAATAAACTAATTCTGTTTTAAAATAACTCAACAATTACCCAGATAAAAAAGGAAAGCAAAAGATAGTTAATAATTACCTGGGTGGGGGAATCATCGACAGAATCACCAACTATTGGCTGGAATCCTTCTGCATCTTCTCGGTCTATATCTGGTTCCTCTATATCTTCCATATCACTACCTGAATAAATTTAAACTAAATAATAAAATTTTGCTTGAGTTTAAAAAAGTATTCACCTGGGAATAGAAATAAATCAATAAGAAGTCTAAAAATATTCAATTAGAGAAGAATTGATGTATACTAGATACTAATGAATTTAATATTAACCCAAAAGTAAATGGTTTTAGTGAGTTCATTCTGAATAAATCTATACTGTTTAAAAAGGGTGCCATGGTGGCAATAAAATTGTCTTGATGCAATAAGAGCAAAGAATCAAGCCCTTAATCAATTTAGGGAAAGTAGGAAAACTGAAGATACTATAGGATTCAAAAGGCTAAATTTCATCAAACATAGAATTATATATTAAAAACAACAGCACCTCTGAAGTATTCCCATCCATAAACCCTACTCCTAACAGGTCCTATTTTATGGACCAGGATTATAAGATATTAAATATATATACACTGGGCAAAAAAAAGTCAGGAAACGCTAACCCAAAGTTTTATACTTATGCTCCTCTAGTTTTTGTTTCCAATATTTTTTTTTCACTACACTTTTTGACAGCCATCTAAGCCAAAAATGTTAAATCACTTTCGTCCGAGAAAATAACAGATTCCCAGAGTGATGGAGGCTTTTGTACATACTCTTCAATAATTTCCAAATGGTGCTAACGATTTAACTAGCTAATGAATGGTTTCTTCTTGGCGATTAGACCAGATAAACCACTTTTCCATAACTTATTTTCCATAGCCACAAGACAAGTTTGTAGCAATTTTCAGAGCACTAGTGCATGTATGTCAGGGACAGTTTTTTAAATTTCCTACTTAAGCAATTTATTTATTTTTGGTGGACGCTCGTTCCGTGGTCTGCTGGATGCACACCCTAATTCTTTACATAATCCTAGATACTGTACCCACGTTTTAATTAACAGTCCCAATTTCCCTCACAGGATTGCCTTGATTTCGTAAGGAAACAATTAAATCGTGAGTGGGTTTTGGCACTTCCATCATGAATGCTAATCACAGATTAAAAGGATTTCTAATCATAAGACTTTGTTTCTGACCTTTGTCCTTAAAGCCCATAGCGAGAATAATCTGTTGTTATTGTTGAAATGTTCTGTTATCTTTCATTACATAAGTGTTTCCAGATTTTTTTTGCTTCAATGTTTTCTGTTGACTGCTGTTGATTTGCATGCAATGATAAATTATGTTAACATTAAAGAATAATGTTGGTTGTGTAAAATAAGAGTAGTTTCACTATAGGAAATTGCCTATTTTAGACAAGACTTTAGATAAGCCTAAGATTTCCTAAAACACCTCCTACTGGTATGAGTAAAGATTTCTCTCAGATTGCATTGCTTAATAAGTTAAAAAGAAAGTCAATAAACAGCATATTTGATAGGCATTATACCAATGGAATATATACTGAAAACGAACCTGAACACACCAAACATGTATCATTACTAAAAATAGCAATTTAACCTAATACAAATTGGCACCAAAAGAAAACCACCAAGAAATATATACTGCTTGATGTTGATTTACTAAAGACATTAAAAACAAACAAGATGTTATTATAAGGCAGCTTGAAAAAACATCAAGAGATGTAATCAAAAAGGGCATAACTCCTGTATCAATCACAACTACTTCAAAAACTTGAAGAGATGACTGACCTAAGGATATAATAGATATAAATCTATTACAACCTAATGTAATCAAAAGTGGAAAGTGATGTCCTGGTCTAGATTGTGTTCCAGCAGAAATGATACAACACCAAAAGAAGGAAAAACCTACCAATTAGATATTGACAAATCTGAAATAGCAGAAAATTGCCCTACAGCTGGAGACTATCAATCGTAGTCTCAATTTGATGAAAAGAAAAGAGCATGGAACACAGGGATTTTTTATTAATATCATTAATATCCTTCATTTTGAAAATACTGAAAAATAGACGACTCACTAAATAACGAGAGATTAAGAAAATATTAATTGTGCTTCACATCACACTGTTCCAATAATGTTTTACTTGGTAAAATAAAGAATCTTATGGAGGGAGACCTAGAAAAGGGTACAAGTGCAGTCTTGGCGGTCTCAAGAAAAAAATTGAACCATTGGAGAAATTTAAATAAAAGAAGACATTCTAGAAGACTGGATGCCTAAATTTAAATGCCAGTGCACCAGTGGTACAAAATACCAATCAATAAGCCTCTTTTGCAATATTGATCCACTACAAAAAAAAATTAGGATCATCAAAAACTTAAAAAGATAAAGAAATAATCTATAATACCTTTCTAATTCAATAAGTCAATGAACCTTTGCAGTGGAAACTATCGTAAAGGGAAAGATAAAATAATCACTGGCTTCACAAAAGAACTATTTTATGGGCAATGTAAGCGGACTAATAGAATATATCAACAAAATGCAAACTAATTAAACTATAACAATAATAATAAATAAAATTTTAAAAATAGATGAACATAAAATTTAAACAACACTTTTCTGAGAAAAATATCACTATTGAACCAATGCAAAATTTTTGAAAATCCACAAGGAAAAAACATAATAATTTACAACATATTGATAAAACTGAATAAAAACCGAAGATCTGAATAGGGAATTTTTTTTCACTTATTTTGGAATTTGTCGTAGAATTCATTGATAACTGAATAAAACTAATTTTAACTTTGTACTTCAGAGTAACAAGCATAAACTATTGCTTATAAAAAATCCACAATAGTGGTCCCACCCAAGTTTATTTTCAGAATGGCATAGAACAAGTAAGAAAACTTAAAAAACAATTGAAAGTTGTTCAATAGGAGATACTATAAATCAGTGAAATATAAGATATATCACAAATTTATCTGCCTAACCACTACCTGTTATACAATACCTACCACTCATTTCTTCTTTGATTATTTATTAATTCTTAAAAATTCCTTATTTATAAATTCATAAAAATTAAAAAGAAGATGTAGCAAAAATAAATAGATGGAAACAACAAATTTATAGGTTAATATTCAATTCAATAATGCCTCTCTAATGTTTTCTGAAACAATAATAGTTACAAATAATAGATTATTGATCTATCTGAACAACATAAGCTACATATATGAAATGTTTTTTTTTTTTTTTTTTTTTTTTTTTTTTTTATTTTTTTTTTTTTTATTGAAATTTACAACTGTATAAAATATATACAACAAGTAAATGTGTTGAAAGTAAATACAATGGCATGTAAATAACATGTGAAGAACTATTCACTAGTAGCACTTCAATAAATTCTACACTAAAAGGTCTCTAGGCCATCTTCTTTTCAGACGCCTCGGAGGATTACAAGGAATGGAATAGGAAGCAAGTTGGGAGACTAGTGGATTGGAGTGGTTATGGAGCTTACTATGGAAGGATAGGTATCTGGTTTGGGCTAAATCAGCAACATATGGGACATTAAGATCTTTATGAATAAGTTTATTTGTAACAAAGTAAGGAGCATTAAGGATTTTTCGAAGGATTTTGGATTGTAAGGATTGGATACGAGAAGAATTAGAAGGTTTAGTTGAGCCCCAGAGCTCAACTCCGTATGTCCAAATAGGTCTGATAACTGTCATGTAAATGAGTCTTTTGTAGAAAATCGGGAGTTTTGAACGTCTGTCATATATGAAATGTAAAATTAATTTTAGATGTTATACTATAATTAATGTCACTCAGTGCTTCATGGCACTAATAAAAGGTTATCAATATCAGACAATCAACTGAAGTAATAAAACTTACCTAATGAATCCATACTCGAGTCATCATTAGTAGGATAAACCAAATCAACTTCACTTTCATCAGAATAAACTTCCTGTTTAATAAAAGATTCTTTATTCAAACCATAGTTTCCTGAATCCATCTCTTCCTAAAAACATTCACTTGTTTTATAAACATACTTTGCATAGAAGAACTTAAAATCAATTACTTACCTCATCTGTCAAAATTTCTTCTTTAATTGTATTTTTTTCTTTTTTTACAGGTCTTGCCACTAAAATAATTCCATTACATTAACAACACTGCGAAATATAGGACATAAGATATATTATAAGCTATCTTACTTGGAATTGAATAATCTTGTTTTTCTTTCTTTGCTTTAGGAGATCTCATATCAATTTCGTCCAAGGATTCAAAATCGGTTAATTTAGATGATTTCTTCCTAACACGTCCAGATCGAGAAACACCAGTAACTTCTAATTCTAAATTTTAGTGGAAAAAATCATTACAAAAGCTCTCTCTATATTGATTAAAAATTGAAAAATGCACGAGATTTACCTCCTTCAGTTTTGATTTTCTTTGAACCATACTCAAAGCTGTCGTCCATGATAAAAATATACCAATATAAAATATCTAAGTTAAATTTAAATAGCGTTGAACTTCTACTAGTACGTTAACTAAACATGACATTCACGACGGCGCCATTCATATTAGTTGACATCTACCAAGGAAAATGGAACCATACACTTTAACTGTTAATTTGCTTCACCCATATTTATTTAATGATCCAAATAAGAAATCAAAGTTATTTTTAATTTATTAATGTTGTTTTTAGTTAAATAAATTCATAAAGGACATAGACATGCTCAGTGAAGAATTTTACCAATGACTTTTCATGAAACATTGCTAAGTACTCGTACATTCACGTGCATTCGTGGCGAACCCAAGAATAAAGGTTGTTTTATATTGTCTGGCAGGACACGTAACGTTTCAGACAAGACAAATATTATTATATTAGTTTTTTAAAAGTGTCTGCCTATATATAGCGGATCGGATCCGGTAATACAAGGCACGTTTCAGGCAATACATAAGGTCGTTAAGCCCAAATAGACAACATTCACGTGCACAATCTGAAATATTGATAATGATAATTCAATTTTATTGAGATTTAGTGAATTAATTAACTTATTTTAAAATAATTATATCTCCCGTCAATTGAAATATTTCAATATTTGACCATAAGTGTCTATCTTAAAGATCCTATCTCTGACTTCTCAAGTCGACTTTAAAATTAATCTCAAAATTAATTAATCCGTATTAACAATTGAACACCATTAACTATACATTTATAAACGAATGAAGTGGCAATAAAGTACCTAATATATTAAATATCACGTATTGCGGAAGTAGCTGGTTGAAAAGTTAAACACTGAAGCAAACTTGGTGGGTGAGAAGATAATAAGATGTATAAAAAATAATGACCATTTTTCGGCAAGGTTATAGTATATTTTGCTCTTTAATGTAATCTAAACCTAATATTCAAAATTTGATTCACTGTGGGGTGCTGCCGTTGAACTCTTTTAACTGTTATCTCGATTACTTTTTTTTTTCTCTTACAGGAAATTAACCATGAGCCGAAATAAATAAAAATATTAAAGAGCAAGGTCCGGACTGTGAGGTGAGTGAGGAAGAAATTCGATACCATCAAGATTTGTTAAGTTGTGGCGTATGCCCTTTTGAGACCGTACCTTAGTTATGGCTTGTCTATGGTGGCACACAATACCTTTTGACACTCCACATTCCTTGGTACTTATGTCGATGAATTTGATGCGACAGCTTTTTGAAGAATCTCATAAATCTCGAGTGACAGACGCTCTGAGTCCTTCTTTGTTTCCAATGACCTATCTTTACTAGAAAATGTTTGAACTAACTAGCGGTTTGCTTCTCAAGGCCATCTTCTTCAGTTTTTACCAATAATATCTCAAAATGACAAAAATTTTGTAAAACTAAATTGTTGCTCGAAAAATAAGAAGATGTTGCTATTTCAATAAAAATATCTGAAATGATGCTTTTTCGAGGCAGTCCATTGTTAATAAATAAGCTTAGATTAGTGTTCTAAAGAGAGAATACATTGTTAGGAAATAATAAATTAGATAAACGTGATAATAGTTCCTATATGCATTGTTATTTCATACAATTAAATGAAATAAAATTATCTATTTAGAATATTGTTTTATTCAAATTCATATTGATTCTAAAGAAAACATACATAAAAAGAAAAGAAAAACACTGGCCCCCTTGAGCCTGTAAAATAAAAAGTAAAATTGGAACTTTTTACCTTTTAAAGATTTATTCAAATCTAAAAATATATTATTATTGTTAAACGTCATTTGTCTTACGGTGTTAATGTTTAACATTCGAAACTAGTTTTGAAATAAAAATAATTTCAATAGAATTGGTAATTGATTTATCAATCCTAATTGAATATACAGCATATTCTGTATTCTGTGGTTATAATACCTACTATTGTTAATATAGGGGAGTTTAACAATAAAGTTAAAAAAGCTCCATAATAAACATATTTTTACTGTGGTGAAAGAGAAGAAATATTTGTTTCTCAATTTATTGAAAAACTAAACTGTGTACGTTTTAAATGTACTGGTGAAGGATTATTGGAAGGTTTAAATCCTTGTTGGACTCTTTCCTAGAACATCCAAACGCGACACAACACGGCATTTTTTAATCCAATTGAGAAATAAAAAAAACAAAAAACATACACATAACAGAGACGTAACAATTACCAATTGTTCCAAATAAACACGGGACAAACAGTTGTACTGACTAGGACGGCCGGGGTTAAGGTGGCGGGGAAAGCGCTCCTAGCCGGGACCCTTCTCCCCCCCACCTGTCAACCGCTTCTATCATATTCTGTATCTGTGCTTTTGACCAACTAGGTCACCGGTAAAACATGTTCTATGTTAAAAATCTTTCAAATTAAAACAGCTAGTCGATAATTTCGATTACACGTTACTAGTAAATTTCTCTCCTTTCTTCAGTTATGTCTTTTTAGATACTCTTCCACCTAATAAATCATGTAATCATAATTTACAAGTTCGTTTTTCAAAACTCAATACATAGTACACCTCTGACTTTTGCATGTTCCAGGTAACTTAGTCGCTCCTTTTAGAAATTGCTATTGTTAACATCACATTAAATAATGATTAGGAAATACAAATCAATATACACAGAATACAGCAGCACACATTCTTCAATTTAAGTGTGAATATAAAGTATAACAATTCAAAAAGTCAATCATGTAGGCCAATTCTAGTCTACTTATATCTTCTAGTATATTGACACGCTGTTATATAAGCAATGATCATTTATTTATTCATACAATCAATTAATGTAAAAACTGAATTAAAAGTGTATCCTTCTCTCGCGGTAACAGTTCCGAGTTTACATTAGCAGTTATCGTGGAAGTTCTGCACCTGAACATTATCTTCAATCTCGGATTCTTTGGGTGCCTTGAATTCATCCTTTGCACCTACTGATTTCTTCTTCAGCAAATCTAATCTTATCTGCAAATATCTACCAAAAATTAGTTCAGCGCTCTCCAAATTTTCGTTTCTGGAGGTTTCGGCCCTCGTTCGTTATCAGATGAATCTCTTATTGGGGAAAAACTATAAGCCACTATCAGTCATTTCCTTCAGAAGTTTAAAATTCTTCCATCATTATTCCTTAAGTTTTCTCTGTGTCTTACAATTATTTAGTTTTTGACTCATTCATTTATACCATGTATTATAACAGGCCTTTGCCTTCATCTTATGACTTTTAAGTTTTCGAAGTTTTTTTTTTTTTTTTTTTTTTTTTTTTTTTTTTTTTTTTTTTTTTTTTTTTTTTTTTTTTTTTTTTTTTTTTTTTTTTTTTTTTTTTTTTTTTTTCCATTTTTTTTTACACTTCCATTTTCATTGAGGCCATAAATAATAAAAAATGTTAACAATTTGTGCACTAATTTTAGGTCTACTCCCACTCCATAATGTTTGGAGAAAGATCTGCCTTTTGCATATTCCAGGTAACTTAGTCCTGGATACAGCAGCACACTTTCTTTAATTTCAAGCATATCTTTCACATTGTTAGAAACATAAATAATATGACTGAGTGTCTGTAATCAGTAATGACCTTGCCATTGTGGAGAATATCAGTCAAATGGGAACTATTGGGAGGTGTGGGTTGTACATCTCAATGTCTCTGTACAACTCCAAGTCCTCTGCAGATGTCATTGGATGTTATCATGTCCCATTGTCATATGGAAGTATACCACCAACAGCTGACGAATGACAAACGCTTATTCCAGTGTTATGATCATTTTTTACACTTAATTTCTGCTATACTGTCTCCCTTACACATATTTTATAATCCTTAATACCTAGTCATTTAGTTGTAGAAGAAATTATTTCTACAGACCTACAGCAAAAGGGAAACAAGATAGTAAATAAAAGAAAAGAAAGAAAAAATTACATATATTGAGGGAATGAAAGAAATCAAGATCTCTTAAAATTAAATGATATATCTGAATTTTAATTTAATTTTTAAATATTCTCATATCCATAAAGAGACTATCTCCAACTTCCCGACAAATGTGCTAGACAATGAGCAAAAGGATGAAAATCTAAAGGATTAAATGGGAAGAAAGTGTCCCTTTACAAATTGTAATAATTAATTTAATATTCAAAAAGGACAACAAAAAGTAGATTTTCAAAAGGACAAAAAATGGCAGACTATGCTGAAACTGGTAAAAATTGTTAGATCCTGGCAGATCTCAAAATAGTATTCTTAAGCGTCCTGTGAAAAGGATTTAACAAGAAGGATGAGTGTCCTTTAAAAAATTAAACAATTTTCAAAAGTATGAAAACTAATTTGTCGGGAAGGAGAGTGGCTGGCCTAGGATGTGCTTCGGGCATCAAAAATCGTCAGATCTGAAACCAGTATCATTCAGTGGCTTGTTTGTCTTTAAATAAGTAATATAATTATTTAAATATTTAATTTAAGATATTGAAACCGTATATTACCGGGTATTTCTAAATTCATATACGATATATTTCATGCACTGTAGTGGATAATAATATATTTCTTATACTAAGTAACTATAAGAGAGAGGTATTATCATATATTTACATACTTAGAAAGGCAAGAGGAATGAATGAAAAAAAAATAAAATCCTGAGCAATAATTGAATCTCGTGTGTAATTGAACTCTTTATTTTATTTTTTTTAGTTATTCTTAGTATAAACAAAAATGACAACAGTTATTTGTTTGTCTTCATGCCTTAAAAGGCAAAGGGTACCAATTTTTTTTTTTTTTAGATGGTGGAGAGTAACAAAAACAGTAAGAATTAATTCATGGCTGAAAAAAATTCACTTATACAATTACTTCCATTAGGTAAAATTTCAAATAATAATAATAATAACATACAAATAATGATATAATACAATATGGATTAAACTTTTTTAAGGATGACAATTAGGGAAAAAATAAGCTGAATTTTACAACTGACGTCATTTTTCTTTTACAAATGGTTAGTTCATAAATCAATTGGTATTTAATGGTATATTGGTAACAGATTGAAGTAAAGATATTTACAATTAAATTAAATCCATGTAAATTGAATGATCCATTAAATAGGATATGCATGCCACTTTATATATTATCAAATAAAACTACAAGTTTTGAAACAAAATATCACATTTTCCATTGTAAAACACAAAACAAAAAATTAAAAAAAAAACAAAAAAAAAACAAGCAATGTCCAGAACTAAAAGAGGGAGCTTTAGTTTTATCACATTATAAAATATTCTAGTTTATTAATTTATTATTTACTAGCTGTCATCAGGTTTCAGTTTCTTAGGGGGCCCTTCTTCACTTTTTTTCAAATTGCTTACTCGCCATTCTAAACATTTCTGAAGTTGGTCCATTTCTTTTGGGCTAGCCTAGAAACAATGAATCAAAATTGAAGAATAGAATTATTTGTTTGTTGGAGCTTTGTTCTTACATAAACTATTCAGCCTTTACTTGTCATAGTGGGGAGAGGTTGAGATTTTTTCCATGGGTCTACCACAAAATAAATATCAACATCCCCAGGGTGTATTTGAACTAGAGCTGCCGAGATTTATGGAATGCTTGGCACTAAACACCACATTGACTCAATAATACGAACATCGTATCAATCGTAAATACGAATATGAATATATTCTAACAGATTATTCTCTAAGAATGCAAATATATTCATATTCAAATGTGTGAATATAAATAGTTGTATTCATACGTATGAATTGTGAGTACATTGGTATTTACAAGTCTCAAGACGTGTAAATACAACTGTATTCACTACTGGGCATACTGGTACCAAAATTTTGCGATTCTCAGTACTGATACCTAGGTTTATAAATAAATTACTATTGCAAAGTATAATCCAGTAATAAGAGCAAACCAGATGTATTGAAAAAACAATTATTATTCAAGCAATAAATTAGTTTAACACAAACAGCCTTTATCTTCATCAGGTAATAAATAAGTTAACAAAGTCCTGACAATGTAGAAAAGAATATTTCATTTTATAAATCCTTATTTGAGTTAATAATCTTAATTATGAACTCAGGGGTGCCAAAATCCCTTTAGAATAACAACCAAGTAGGATGAAAATTTGATCTGTTATAAAAAAATATAAATAATGGCCTTTGTTACAGTTTCTTTTTTTTTTATTAGGGAGTAGAATTGATGATTAAATAACTAGGTATCAAAACAATAGTCAATATTGCCGGTATCGATCAGTTCATAGGAATCGACTTGGAATCGACACATCCCTAATAAAAAGTATTTATTTGTGGAACATGGTGCTGCCAGAATCTCTACAGATTGAAGCTAAGATAGCTTGGGTAGGGAGAGTGAAGGAACCCATAGCTTGTAGACCCATATCACCCCACCGACTCTGTAGTTACTAACTTTTACTTTTTTTATATTTCCCCTGACTTTCAATACACATCTTGTATCTTGTCATGCTATTATTTTTATCAAAGAAGATTTTTATCAAACAGTTACTATCATTGATTTTTATACATTGTTTAATAAAACAAAAAATTTAATAAAATTTGTGATTTATTGAATTATATTTTTTTTAAATTATTTTATTTCCAGATCGGCCAGTTAAGCCTTACATGGGCGATTTATCAATATTAATAATGAGTTAACAATATTAGAAGGGAGGGTATAGTCTCCTGCAAGAGACACCCATAACAGAAGTTTTCTAATAATTTTGGAATAATTGTAACTGTAGAGGAAGTATTTAATAACAAAAAAAAAAAAAAAAAAAAAAAAAAAAAAAAAAAAAAAAAAAAAAAAAAAAAAAATAACAATAAAAAAAAAAAAATAAAAATAATAATGATAATCAAATTGAATTATATGAAGTTGACTTACCATTACTAAAAACACCTTAACAACACCATTGCTGTCCATTGCAGTTATCCTCATACTTTTCACACTGGCCCGGTCCACGGTCATACCAGCCCAAATCTAGAACAAAAAATAGGTATTTTGAAAAAAAAATAATACTAACAACTGAATACTGAAATTAAAAAATTGAATAATGCAAACATAAAAAGATCTGACTAAATTTGACCAGAAAATATTCATAGATATATAATCAATAACATGATTATGACAGAAGCATAACTGTGGTGAATGGGTTGGACAACCAATACCTTCTGATATTGGAGAATGGAGAGGGAGGGTAGAAAAGGATGCTTAACTTCGAACACTAATTAAAAAAATAAACAAACCTCGAATAAAAATTTATAAAGTAACAAACTTACTTTTGTGTTTAGTACAACCCTTAGACTTCCAGTAGTCCTCACAATAAGCCGATGGCTGCCTGGAGATGTAGGTAAATCATTCACTCGTAAAGTTCCCCGTCCACGCTCTGTCCAACTGCAACTGCTCCATGAAAACAGCTTACAATTGATCTAAAAAAAAAAATTAATTTCATGATAATGCTGAGTCTTTAGGCATACCGGAAACTGTTTGATATTTTGATTGAACTGGGGATACCAAAGAAACTGGTTAATCAAGTAAAGATGTGAGGTATTATTATTTTAATATTCTTGCAATAATAATCCAAACAAATAGATCAATGTATACTTTTCTACACCACATATCACAGTTAAACAATTTATATCTTTAATTATATGTTATTTGTTATTTCAAGTGAAAGAAAGACATTTTATAGCAGACTAAATCTGATAATTAAAATGATGAACATATTAGTAGATCAAAATAAATTGATCATGCCACTTAAAAAAATTAATTCTACCAACAAAAATATTTAAAATTATTGAATTATTACGGTTTATTATAATCAATATCACTAAATAAATAAAATTAAAAATACCTGCAAGACGTTTGCCTCCTCCTCTTCCCCTGTCAAAACAGGTACTTCCTCGTATCTTCTTTTTTGTGCTCGAGCCTCTTCATACTCCCTCGCTGCTTCACTTAAGCTTTTTGAAGTTTCCTAATAAGCCATAAAATTAATTTTTCATTTATGTATTTTAAAACAAAGAAGTAAGTTTAAAATTAAAATACAAAATTAGAGAATAGATACTTCTTCATTACAACAGTGGTTGTCATGAAGAAGTGGATGTCAAATTTCTCTTAAAAAGAGTAAAAATGATTAACCCTCAAAGAAGGATTTTTATAAGGTATTATAAATTATTATAAAAATTGGGCAAGTTGTGATTCAAAAGAAGGCCTTAAAGTATCTAATTTATAACAAGTGATATTCTTTGAGTTTACATTTTTTGAAGGATAAACATTCACTTTTTTTTTTTTTTTTTTTTTTTTTTTTTTTTTTTTTTTTTTTTTTTTTTTTTTTTTTCTTTTTTCAAATGCTGAGGGAGCTTTAGTATGAACAAATTATACCAGCTCACTGCCTTGTTCTAGAGGAATCATAAATCTGATGACTTATAGGATTTAACTGTCACATGAGATAGAACCATGGCATTCCACTTCACCACAGAGACAAAACACAAAATTTAAGAGAGGCAGCATTCCTCTTTTCCTAAGCTGAAAAAATTCACAGTCTGCCAGTGAAGCCACAACAATAGTGTTTAGGGATTGAAAGGGAGCATTTTTGATAGACTATGCCTGCAGGGACCATAATACACACTGAGCAGTATTGTGAAACTGAAAAAACTCACGACGGGCAGGTCAGAACATGGAGAAGAAGAATTTATAGCAAGCGCATAAACATTCTACATAAAAATGCTCATCCACACCTTGCCCGTCAAACAGTTAAGCTTCTGCTTCAGCGAAGTTTAGATGGGAAATTATTTTATTCATCTACCTTATGGTCTGGAATTGGCAGCCAGTGATTACCTCTGATTAAACTCTGAAGAATGCCAACGCTACAAAATATAATAACAAGATCTATCTTGTTATAACATCAATAGACCAGATAGAGTAATGATGAATACCGCTGTTGGAGAAACACTTCTTCCAAAGGTAACAGAAGTAACAGCACCATCGTCTCCATGAGATCCAAACAGCACAGACCAGCAATGAAATAAGGAAATAGCAACAATTAATTAATGAAGCCATTCAATTGTCTCAGTGCATGTTGGGCCAAGAATGGAGAAGGCTTATATCCACCCCACATTGAACAAATCATCAGCAGATTTTGCAAAGGCAAATCAACAATGAATTAACTATTCATGAAATGAGCTATATAGAGGATATAGGGTTTAGCTGTAGCAACAAAATTGGTCCACATGTATCAAATCACCATAGAATGCAAAGAATGTTTCTTAAAACTCTGGCTCTACAAGGCTTGGAAATGTGGGTTCAGTCCACAGCAGATGATCTAAGACTCTTAGTTCAAGAGAGGAAAATTCTATGAATTATTTTTGGAAAAACAAATGCCACCACAGGCAAAAACAGGAGCAATACTTAAAGGTTGGAGAACCATTTCACTCATCTGGTGGAACAAAGACACAACCCTAAAAGAAAAATTTTAACAGAAGCTAGAAACTAAAATGAAATACTTTCCACCAACATTAGAGGTATACGTAATATTCATATAAATTACAAATTAGGCGAAGTTCCTACCGATGTATTAAGCTTTTGAGAGAACTTCAGAGGTATTTATCTTTTTAACCAATTTGCATTTATATTTTTGGGCCATATGTAGTAAGGCTTTTCAAACTTGGAAGATTCAGTGAACTAGTCCCTAAGAGGATCCTTGAGGCGCAGATCCACTTGACAAAAAGAAAAGAAAGACCTAAGCTACAAATGGGAAGATGGTAGAAAGTATTATGCTGGGACTCTTCTTGGAATGAATGAGTGGAGGGAAGAAACACAGAACAGGGACTATTGGACAGAAGTTGATGAAGTAGACCTTAACACAGGGAAGAGTTGTTGAGCCAGTGGACGATGATGATGATGATGAAACATTTAAAGATCAATTTAAATTAAAAAACCTGAGCCCAGTGAACAAAATATTATTTAATTCAAAAAATCCTTTCTGTTGAGCCAATAACTAAAAGTGGAACTAGGCACAGGGAAGGTTGAACTGGTGCTAAAAAAGGATTGGTTCAAAATGACCAGTTAAAGATCAGAGCTGCAATCGAATTAAGGAAAAATTTGCTCCATTGAAAAATTTATAACATTGACAATCCAACTATAGCAGAACCTATAATATTAAGAGTTAAACCTGATTAAGGAAGTCATGGCTATAAAAATCTAATTTTAAGATGTACTTTGAAAACCTAAAATCAATTGTTTCTCATATATGATTTGAAATATTAAAATTATAAATGAAAGATATCTTACTAATTTACACTTAAAAAAACATTTCAGGTTCTTTTTTAATAAGGAAATCTAATTGAATTAACCATAAAACACTATAAATAAAGAAGGCCATGAATAATATTATACACTGATTTGAATAATATTCTAAAAAAACAAAGTAAATACACAATGCACATAGATTAACTTTCAACATTAAAAATAAAGTATATAACATGCAGTTCTCAATAAATATAAAATAGTTTGTTATATTACCGCAGCTTTGTCAGCATTTTCCTTTGTGACCCGAGCAGAAAAAGCATTTCAGAAGATGTGCCATTGGTAGTGATTTGCTGTTCCTAAATCAGATTAATTGACACATTTAAGTAATCAGCATCCTAAAAATTACAAATGTACTAGTAAACACAAAAGTAAATTGTGAAATTAAAATTTTTTTACAAACCGAAGATGATGGTTTATCAGCAGAAGGTGTTGCACTTTCTATTGGTACAGCTGCTTCCTAGGGACAAAAAGAAAAAGAGATATTCTTGAAATAATTTTCTCTTAATAAAAGCTAATATCATATATTAAAGAAAATCAACTTACAACTTTTTCATGAATGTTTTGACCAAATACGAATCCAAGTGAGGGAGATGATGTAGCTGAAAATGAAGTAGACTGTGAAGGAGTAGTAGTATTTTCAATTCCAAGAGGTAGAAATGACAAGCTGGTCTTAGTTAAAGGTGTAACAACCTTACTGTCCTGAAAACCAAACGTTAAGTAAACACAAGCTTTCTAAATCATGCAAAATATATTAGCAATGAATACATTTGAATAGATATTTTGAAGAAGGGCATTTGTTAAAATCATTTTTTTGATACTTTTTTTTTTTGTAGAGCAAGATCACATGTACAGATCTTAATCACTGGATGGTTATTAGGACTCAAAACATCTGCACAGAAATCTTGTCTATTATCATTTATGTCCAATTTATCTTAATACTTAATCAGAACATTTTATGTAAGTTCATCAGGTGCACATAGAAGGATTTGATGAATATCTAATACATGAACATACTACATAAAGTAGAGAGGAAACGAGATTTTCCTAAATCCAACCGGCATATAGCCATTGTAAGAGTACGGTGGGAAATATCTAAAGGCAGAGACAAAATGTGTTGAAAAAAAAAAAAAAAAAAAAAAAAAAAAAAAAAAAAAAAAAAAAAAAAAAAAAAAAAAAAAAAAAAAAAAAAAAAAAAAAAAAAAAAAAAAAAAAAAAAAAAAAATCGAAATGACAAGTTTATACTGCATTTCATCCAAAGTGCACCCTAAAAATGAATGATGAAGTTGACACCCATCCTACTTTTGAGGAAAGAGTCGTTCCTCGAATCAATGACTCATCCAGAATGAAGGCTCAATGAAAAACATAAACAAATGATCTGTATGATTCCAATAAGATGTAAGATCGATGTTGCTGTGCTTTCCAAGTAGTACGGAAACATCGATGGGCCTTCCTAGCTGGTCACTCATATGAATAATCGAGTAGCTATTTGAGTAGAAAAGGGCCATTTCATTCAGGAAGCTCAATCAATCAGCAAAAAATGATTTGCTTGGGTGATGTCCAGGTCCCACACAAGCAGAATTAAATAAAACAAAGTAAATCATAATTCCTCCACTCTGTACTTTTTTTTTTCATCGATCAAGGTTTGACTGTATCCAAAACCTGTGTGGGCAACAATTTTTTCCAATGCTTCCAGCAATAATAATCGTAGCAGCTGCCACTGCATCTTATCTTCTTTATTACACATTTAGATTCAATCAATTGAAATAAATTCAGTATGATGTATATCGTTAGACTGGTACACATTTATTGAGGTAATGTGGAATAAACTAAATTAAACCGTGTCAAACGCCATTGTCAATCAACATATAATGCTTTTAGTTTGGCCTGGCATGAACCGTGGACAAAGATGTGTCGTCCAAACTCAATCGACATTGTTGATTGACAATGTCGTTCGACAATTTGACATAGTGTCAACACGGCTTAAAGTTTAACCCATTAACAATAAAGCTATATAATAAAATTGGGTACATGCCATTCCTAAATAAAGAAAAGATATAACAAATTAGACAGTAGGAACATAGTATCATAAATATATAAGGTGAATACCTCTTAGAGAAAAAAAAAAAAAAAAAATTGTGTGAAACTAAATCAAAAATGATGAAAAATGCCTCAGATCTAACCTTTTAGATTAGATTTTCAATCAAAGGTTTAAAACATAATGATAATGAACATAGACCTCAAGTTTGCCATTGGCTCCTGAGTGCTGATGATATTGAAGAATACCACTTTTTGAGGTGATTTTATGGACAGATGCATCTGTTTTTACAGAGGAAGGCATTTTTTACCTATCCATGTGGGGTATAATGTGGATCAACAACAAAATGCATTCCCCTGTGAAAACAGACGCATCTGTCCATAAAATTCACTCAATATTAATAAATTAATAAATCTAATAACATAAAATCCTTTGATCTGGTGTCGCTTTATTGACAGTTTTCCGTTATTTTCTATTTAAAATAAATATTTCCATAAAGCAATTTTTATATCTTCTTAATACAAGCACAAGTAACTGATTTGTATGCCGAATAAAAATACCATGTTTTTCCAGTTATAAAAGTAAATTTCTCCATGAAATCGAAACAGAATCATTACTTTTAACATATCATTCGAAAGCTGGTTAAATTTGCAAATTTTCGTGAGATTCGCAGTTTTGTGGATAGTTTTTTTGAAAAAGGTCAGGATTGAAGTAATATAAGACATTGTAACATCCCTTAATAAGATGAAGATGTACTCTGCTCTTATAGAAAATTTAATGCTAAATCCGAAAATGTGGTCAACATTTGAAAAATATCTAACAAAGTGGAGATATTACAGCTTTTATTGCAAAACACCTGGTTCCCTCAAAAGTCTTAAAATTATCGTATATCTGCAATGGATTGGAATAGAAAGGTAAGATCTGCGGCTTTTTTCTTCATTTTTGATCTAGTTTCACCTAATTTTTTTTTACACTAAGAGGTACTCACCCTGTAGTACCAGAGTTTATTCCGAAAAGTGTTTATCATATTTTCCATGATCAAGAGAAAAATCTAATCTTAAGTGGCTACCCGTTTGGTACCGGTGTTTGATTAAATTTAAAGTCTTTGACCAGCCTCTCTAAGACCTCATACCAACATATTTAGCTACTATGAGCCTCCACCCAGTTGATATGATCCAATCAACCCTTTCAAGAAAATTCTTCTATAATAAGAATTGTACACCACAGACTCCCATGGTTAAAAGTCTAAAACGTTAATAAAAAAACAAGCAAAGTGGGCAACAATTAATAAATATCAAGGCTAAATTACTGAAACTATGGGCAGAATCATTTATTTTTCGAATCCCTGAATATAATTTAGAATTTCCTGAAGTATTTGAATCTGAATAAAATTTAACACTTCTAGGAAACAACTGAAGCAGTACAAATTAAAGGAAAAAAAAAAGCATAACAACAATTACAGTATTTAAACAAAATTTTAAATAAAGATATACAGGCAAACCTATTATTAATTTTCATCAATTTCATTTAATTCATTCATTTCATAACGTTTTCATAATGATAAATTTCTTACCTGGTTACTTTTTGGAGTTGAAAATAAGGATTCTCCAAATTTCGGTTCTTCTTTTCCATCCTCCTTTTCTGGAAGAAATTTTCAATAAATAATAATAATTGTTTTAAGAAACAAGAATGCAGAGAGATAATAAAAAAAAAGTAAAAAACACAAATTGAAAACTATAATTAAAATATAATAGGCAAGATAATTCTTAATTCATTATATAATTATAAACCTGTCAGAACATCTGTAGATCAAATATTGTAAATAATATTTTTCATTAAATTGTTAAACTCTATAAATGGTTATTCAAGGGCTGTTGCTGTTAATAAATTACGATTTTTAGATAAAATTTGTCTCATACAGAAATGTAAGAAGAGTCAGCTCTGTAACACTATTTTAACCTTTGAAGTAAGCCAAGAGTAACTGGCATTACTATACTAAATTGAAAGCACTGCTTTTCTGATCAATATGTATTTAAGTCACTTTCAGGGGTTTAGTTATTTTACAACAGTTAAGATCAAGACTCTAACCTCGATGTAAAGAATCTTCAGCTATCTGTTCTATCTTAATGTGCGTTTATGTTGGAGCTGTGGTAAATGATAAGAACGGTGACACTAGTGAAGCTGGGAAAACCTTCTTATATTTTCCACCGTTGTGTTTATACTGGAGCTGAGCAAAAATTTTGTCAAGGCGATGAAACACTAGAAAATGATATTCGTTCTAGAAGACCTCAAGTTGCCAACGAACAGGAAATTCGATAATTCATTGATTCAGATCCATGTCAAACATGTGCGGAAATAGGTAAGCAGTTAAATATTTCACAGGCAACAGCCTGCAGATACCTACTTCAAATGGGAAAGATGAAAAAAAATGGATAAATAGGTCCCTCATCTCACATATTATCTAAGGCGAATAATAAGCCACATACTGCAAAGCTGACTAGGGACTAGGGACAAATTAATGGAAATTGGATGGGAAACATTGCCACACTCACCATATTCTCTCACTGATTATCACCTTTTCAAATATCTAGACAAAGTTCCACTAATAATAGTTCGATAACCAGTAAAGCCTAGAATTGAAATAGTTTTTTTTTTTTTGGGGGGGGGGGGGGGGGGGGGCAAGACTTCCATTGAAGTCCTACACTGGACTGAGTGGGAAGGCTAAGATTCATTTTGTGGGTCCGCCACGAAATAAATTTTAAACCGCCCAGGTGGGATTCGAACCCATGACCTTCTGGTTACGAGCGCACTGAGACCCTCGCCCCAACCCACTCGGCCAATGAGCCTCCATTAAATCAGTTTTTTACTAGCTAAGATCATTCATCTTTTAAAAACAGTATTTGGAATCTTCCATCACAGTGGGATAAAGTTACTAGTTGTAATGGAATTTATTTTAATGAATAAAATTATTGTGTAGTTATTGGTTCATTGAATTTTTAAACTAGCCAAGAAAAACAACAGGACTTTTGAAACGACCGGGTATTTTTCAAAGTTTTTAAAGTTTAATAATAATAAGGATTAATATTAAGGAGACTTTATTTTCTTTATAAATGCTACCTAAAATTATATGATCCAAAGGTAAACAATATTAAAGATGTTTTGCAATTTGTGCCACCCAAGTAAAATTAATAAAAATACATTTTAATATATAATTAAATTGGTATTTACATTGTTCATGCTAAATATCTGATAAAATAAATAAATCTGGAGAAAGAATCAGAAATTGCATAATCACCCCTGAAATGAAAATGAAATAAAATGAAGATGACATTTAAGAATAAACCAATACCTTCCTAAACAATAATAAGAAATCAAGTTTCAGATCACAATTAGGAAAGTTCTGATCTCAGTATCTTGCGGTCAAAGGTGGAAAATCATTTAGGTATTTCAAGTTTAGCCAATTTATACTTTGAATTTTTTTTTTTTTAAGTCATTTTTTATGCATACCCTGTAGAAATAAGGAGAGAGCAAATCTATAAAATAAAATAAAAATATTTAAAGCAATTTCTTTTAATTCAATTTTTCAACATACAGTAGACATTATAAAATAAACGTTTAAAATTTTAACAAAATAACTAATTAAATGATGTAAAACATGTATCGTACATACTAAGAAAACTACTTGAAAAAAAAAAAATATGATTCATGACATCATTCAAGGGTAGAATGAATGTGGTTATAGAAAATAAAACATACCTGGGTGTAATGAATGGTTAGATAGCCGTGGAGGATTCAATATAAAAGGTTTGCTAGGTGTTGAACATACATCTCCTATACCTATAAACAATTAATTTCACATTGTGATAACACTTTCAAAAACAATTTTTAAAAAAAATCTTTCTAAAGTTTATAATCACTCACTAGAATCTAATTTACTTGACTTAAGGCGAAAACTATTAGATGATTGAGAAACATTGATATTTGTACACTTTGCAGTGATTACACTTTCTAAAACAGATAAAAAAAATTAATTAACTCAACAGGATTTAAAATATGGATGTACACAATTGTGATCAATAGTTTGAAATTCTCTTACTTGTGGCTTCTTGCTCCTTTTTCAATTCTCCATTACAGTTGTCTTCTTTTAAATCTTCTCTTTTTTTCTTTTAAACATGTGTCACCAACGCCTAACAAACAAACAAACAATAATCAATTACCATATAACACTAAATACCTTCTAATCCTTCATGTTTTTCGTAACAGTAATTGCATAAGTCATTATTTTCGCAACAAAAATGAGGAGTAAAATGAGATTTAATTTTTGTAAGCATTAGGGGGATTCTAATAAATATTTGAATAACTGAAATATGTGAATAAAAGTAATATCTTAAACCTACTCCCTGCCTCGTCCGCCATTTTGGTAGTTTACTAATACACAACAGATACAGTTTATCCCAGTAAGCCTGCTAAATTGGTGAGAGATTCGTCGTGGATGAATCTTCCTGCGATTAGTTAATGTATGAAGTAATAATAAGTTTGTACATTAAATTTATACGCGTTAATGTTATAATTCACGGCTTCGGTATTATTTTCGAAATCTATCTCTGTTGAAACCTAGCTTTTCACTCAATCTAATTTGTTTACATTTTTCTGTTGATCCTCAGCATAACATTTAATCAATCTGATGAACATACAATACTGGCTTGCAGATTATTTTTTTTTAATAGTCAAGACAGTTAACTCTGGCACAATTTTGTCTATATACTTTGATGAACGGTTATTTTGTTGTGTTATTAGGAAAAAAAAAAAAACAAATCAAAGCTTTTCTCATCTATCTATTGTTTTAAATTGTTGTTTTTAAAATTGAGTAGATTAATGGTGAATTATCATTTTAATTAAAAATGGTTAATAAAATAGCTCTAGCAATATGTATACTAACCTTTAAAAAAACAGTTCATTATAGTTTTTTCGTTCTCATTAAAATAGGTGTTTAGTTGAATCAGGGAAAATTTTTTTTCATGAAATATAAGATTTGCCTGAAAATTAGAATAGTGCTCTACAAAATTCATAAGGCCGATATTCTTTTTTTCGCACTCTATGAGGTAAGTAAAAAAACGTGAGAGAATAATTTTATATACGCTTAATTGTAAATTTACAAGAACATATTTTAAAAGATTCCACAATTGAACCAGTGATTTACGGATGAAAAAAGTTCAAATACCACTTCCAATTTATATTATCAAGCAAAGCATCGAAATAAAACTAGTTATTATTAAACAGTATTATCAGGGTTATAACTTAAACAGTTTTATTTTAGGTACTTCAGGCCTTTCCCATTATAAATATATAGCACTAGGTAGAAAAAGGTAGTTATTAAAACACTATATTTATTACGCTAATTGAAGGGTTTGGTTGATGAAGGGAGTATCTAACAAAACACAATTTTAGAGTAATTTAAAGGGTTTTTTTTTTTTTCATACATTTTGCTTTAGCAGTTTCGTCGCTAGTTGTAATAACTCTTCTTTTGATACTACTAATATGAGTCAACAAAGAAAAGGTTTGAATAATAACGCACTTTAACGTTTACTTTAAATGTGTCTTTATATGACAATCGAGGAAAAAATCCATTAAAATAAAAGCAAAGACACAGAAAATTTACAACACAAAATAAGTTACGTAATTACAACAGTTCTGGAGGCTCTTCTTACTATCAATGAAAAAACTCATAGTTATGGCGAGTGAAAGATGTCTATTTGAAACCGTTGTTTTTCACTTTAAAAGCTGTAATTCTGATCTGTGGGTATTCTGGATTTCTCCCAAAATTGCAGTATTACCTTATCAAAAAGGGGTTAGCTAATACCTTAATAGACGCATAGATCCCTTCTTAAAAATAGGTCCAGGTTTCATCAGCCAGAATGGAGTAGCAGTACCTGCAGATGAGCTGCTAGAAAAAATTTTCTGAGCAGCCTATCATGAGGCATAGACATTGTAGAAGTTGAAAAAAATGAAGGGAATTCAAAGAAGAGAATGCACACTAATGAATTGAGGCTAATGTGTCATGGAAAAATACTCCTTCCCACCTTGATGTCCTGATTGTTCAGATTTCTGCTCCTTCTTAAGTTAAGTTTTAGTTTTTTATGAACCGTTTTATGATGCCTCTCTAAGTTTTTCTTCACTGCACTCATTTCCCACTATTTAATAATAAACTTTGTATCGACGTAGGATCGCCATCAAGTTACAATTCAGAATGACTCCATATATTTACCTACTTATTAAAATTTTTTTTCTTCTCTACGTAACCCTCCCCTTGACCAGTTCTTTTGGGGTTGTAAGCTGTAGTTCTGCTGGTGGAGACTCCAAGGCTACTAAATAATGATTCAAATATATAATAATTTCTTCAAAGTTAAAACATGAGCCCATATACGTATGAATGTATACTGGGAGACCAAATAGGGAGAAGGTATCTTTGAGTTTTGATATGGCAGTACAGGAAGTCATGTCGGAGCATGAATAGTAAAAAGAGTATCGCGAGAATTCATCCACTATCACTAGGAGGTATAAAGTTTTTTTGAAGAAGATAGAACAGGACCCTTAAAATCTATATTTAGTCTCTCGAAAGGCTGAGTTGCTCTAAACCTTATTGTAGGAAGGTGTCCTGTATGATACATTGCTATATTGAAAGGTAATAATGTAGCCATCTAATTAAGGGTTTGACAAGAGAGAATGACCATGCGATTTTCATCAAGTGATTAGGATTTATGAATTATTTGCCATTTACATTGAGACTATTTTATTATAAAACTAGTTTCGAATGCTAAACATTCATCTTCAGTTCTAAAACATACAACATTTTCAACACATCAGTACTATGTTACAAGGATTATATACCCTAAAGTTTTCACAAATGAAAGACAAGAAATCAAACAATAGTACTCAACTTAGGAGGTCTAAGAGATAACTGAAATATATGAAATATACCCATCGTGAGAAGGAGAAGGGGGCAGGTAAGTTAAATTTTTAGGATTTACTTTGGGATTTCCCTTATGACTGATTAGATTTTTCCATTCCTATTAGAAACAAATGTAAAATGGGGCTATTGGAAATATTTATCTGACCATTTAAACAAAAATCTGGATAGGTTTTAAACGATTTTATTATTTCTAATAATTCATAAATATTTACTTTTAGGCTATTTTCTACTTGATGTGGTATTTTTACTCCCGAGACTTTATTAAATTTATGGCTACTTCAATTTAGATGGATTGCAAAATTGGAGTTTTGGGTCTTCAAGTGATTCATCAAGTGACTTACTCAGTGATAAAGCCTTGTTTCTAGTGGATGACAGAGATTTTCATGAAGAAATTTTAATAGAAGCATTGAATTTTTTGTAGAACCACATACTCGAGATAAGATATCAGCTGCATAGTTGTCTTTGTCAGGCCTATAGATTATCTCAAACTTATAGCAGGACAATTCCACTAGCCTCCATCGCATGATCTTTTCGTTTTTTAGTTTCAAACGTGAATGAAACATATCGCTGCTCGGTTACATATAACCGAGAGAGAGAAGAGAGATTAATTTTGTTTTATATAATTTTGAAGAGAGTATAATTTTGTTTATGACATTATCTTCCCATTTCTGCGGAATTTTCATTCGAACCACACCTTCTAAAAGAGATTTGACCATTTTCTCTTCAAAATTTTCAAATTCTCGAATAATTTATATTTAATGCCTGCCGCTATACAAGCTTTTAATTTTCCGGTAGCAATCGTAACTTACTTTCCTCTATTATATCGTCTCAGCTACACGAACATCCAGTCTAACTTCTTTGATTTAGTTGTGAACAAATCACTTAACGAGAGCACTGGTTTTAAATCAAACCTCATATACAGAATAATAATGTTGAGTATTATTTACAAATTATCTCAATTATATTATTTTGGCGGTTCGCCTATTAAATGGTTGAATGTTGGAGGGAGATCTGACTGTAAAAAACCAATTCTTTTTTAAAATTTTTTATTCTATCTCTTTGCTCGGAACAGAACAGCTGAAAGATAGTAACAGTTCAAAAGGTTACTAATTCTCTTTTTGGGTTATTTTTCAGTTGCCTTAAAAGTTAATAATGGGGAATATTATTGGTGGTGTAAACTATAAATTGCATCCAGATGAGATACCAGCCTTCAATCAAGTTTCGAAATTCGATCCTATGCTTGGATTCCCTAATGGAAGAAAAGAAAAAAGTATATTTTAGAAATGTCTTAAAATAATTGTACACATTTTAAGCTTTCACCTTAAATGTTTAGATATTATTGATTTGACATAATTTTCTTGATGAGCTGATTTTTGTATTGATGTGTAAAATTCGGATGGTAATGGTCAGATAAAAATTTAGTGAAGGATATAATGTTAAGAACAAAAATAATTACCTAATAATTATATAGTGATGTATTTGTCTTCACTATTTAAAAATATAACTGGTAATTTATTTGGTGGACCTATCAATTCTGTGTAAGATATTAATGAATAAGCCTTTTTGGATTTTGATTATGTTCTGTAGTTATTCTTTTTGAATTACTTTATTGATAGTGAAACTAAATGATTTTTAAAATAAGATGTTTATTTATCCCTGATGTTTATTTCATAGCAAACTTTACTGATTAACTTATATCATTATTAGTTTCCTTTTCATATTTTCTTGTGATCAAATTTTTGTTTTCATATTCCTATTGATTTTACCAGGTTTTAATCTCAGTTGCTCCTATAAACCTGAAATTAAATTCAAGTGTATATCTCAAAGCAGTTTTCTCATTTTTTAATTTATGTTATATACTGAATTACTGTACTTCAAACATTTAATTAAATAAAATATTATAGCAAAAAACTATTAGGGATATTATATTAAAAAGGCATACTCCCCATTTGCTTTATTATAAAGCAAATGGGGAGTATGCCTTTTTAATATAATAACTGATATTAATCTCCTTAAATGAACATTTAAAGTATTAGGGATATGATAATTCCAATATGACTTCTCTGTTACTATTTTTGAAGCATTGTCTGCTTTACCCAGTAACCAAATTCTAAAATTGTATTTTTTGTTCACAATTGCCAGTTTAAAGTAAATTTTTACTCTTTTTCTGTTCTGAGTATTGAGATCTTGGAAATGTACAGTTTGCCCCACATAAAAAGTCACCTATTATATTTCTTTATACTTATTCAATTTAGCAAGATATTTAATGAAACTGGTTTTTAGCTATCCAAGGGTCATATTTCATATTTTTTAGTTTTAAGCTGTCAAGAATCCACAATTAACCAACTTGAAATCTTTTTATAATTCATTGCGCCTCTGTTCAGAAGATACAGATTTGATTGCATTTCTGATCTTATTCTAGCAATGATTGCAACAGAGGAAGAAATGCGTTCTGCCAAAATTCCTTTGGAAAAAAGAGACTATTGTGCCCATTTACTTCTAGATTTTTT
This sequence comes from Euschistus heros, assembly GCA_003667255.2. Taxonomy (NCBI): domain Eukaryota; kingdom Metazoa; phylum Arthropoda; class Insecta; order Hemiptera; family Pentatomidae; genus Euschistus; species Euschistus heros. The sequence goes on along the minus strand of RCWM02000460.1, from coordinate 821,022 downwards.
AGCCTGCCGAAGTAAGAATTATCCTTGGGTGGTTAAATGTCATCACGAAAAGCATCATTATTTAAATTGTGAATATAAGGAGTAAGTATGATGCTTTGTTTTTTAATTATAATCTAGAATTCATTTATTTTAAGTATTTATTAAAATTTTTAGATTCGTTGATAGAACTAAAGATTATGAAAGGGAAAAACGTCTCATGAAAAGAGAAAAGAGGCTAAAATCAAGAGCTGAAGCATAATATATTTGTAGGTGAATATATTTTAATTTTTGTGGAAAACTTATTTTGTCCTATACGCGAGGTCTGGAATTCCAAATCCAGCTACGTCTGATTTCTAGATTTTTTTTTTTATTGAATAGTTTTTCTACTAGACTATCTTTAGGTGAAAGGTTTTCTCAAAAAAGTAGTTGAATCACATTGAAGACGATCATAATGCCCCCCCCCCCCTTCCTAATTTAATCCCTTTATCTTTATCGTCCAGCTATGAAAAATTTAAAAAATGGACTTATCTGGTTTTGGAATTCTATGCTTCCCTGATCTTTGATATATCATTCTTTTATTTGATTTATTAAATGATGAAATTTTCTATTTCTTGAAATATTTTTCAAACAGTAAAGTCTATAAATCTTTTAATAATAATACTTTATGTACATGGTAAGCTGAAATAAAGTTGAAAATAAAATAAAGACAGGAATATTGAACCCTGATTGCCAAAATCAAACCTTACTGTTGGTTATCAATTTATTATGAGTCTTGTTAAAGTAATTGATGTGCTAACCCACTTATAATGCTTGATAATATTAAAATCCTACAGTGTATAATAGCTGAGTATTTAATGATGATAGAAACGATTAGGAACAAGAAATTATTAATATCTTCATAATACGTTGGATAAATATGATAATAAAATGATAAGGCATAAGAAATTAATATTATATCCTTGATTTAATTACAAACCGTGGACTTTATTATTGGGGGAGACAATGAGATGACATAAATTTAAAACAAAAGAGTTTCTATCTAGGGTGGGAAATAAAAAAAAAGAAGTAACCTTACCTTTCCAAAAGAAGCTACAAAAACATCAAAATAAATAAATAAAGAGGTCATAATGAAGAAAAATGTATTTCAGACAGGAGTAGGAGTGGATAGTTTCTGGGCTTCAATGTCATTAAGTATCAGTTTCGGTGGGATCCCTAGTTTTTCCATTGCTTTATATAATCTGTCTCGGTAAACACTGTCGTATGCTCCCTTGAAATCTATGAATGGAATGTGAATGTTGGAGTTGCTAATCCTATATGGATATAGAAAGAAATTCCTCATACGAAAATTATTGGACCTTCTTAGATTGTAATCTTTGTGGCCACGAAGCTTTAAGGGTAGTGTTCTTCTTTGCTTTTCCAAATTAAAACTTGACCTTATGCTGCTGACCTTAGGATCATTCTTAGCTCATCAGTGAATAGAACATGCCTCCTGTTCTTTAACCTCCAATTGACATGTTTATGAGTAAACTGAAATTAGTTTATAGATCTATGTTACAAAGGGAGGGTGGTCCATGTACAGATTGTATAGCACTTAGTCTGACTTGAGTCACTGTTTGACTGAAAAGTGAATCATTTAGAAGTAACATGATTAGATAGAAGTTCATTTATATCTAAAGCAAAATTCTTATGCCTTGAATGTTGATAAGCCTATACATTTTGATCTTGTTTTCTGGGGTGGGACCTGTTTTCTCCACAGGTCATTGAAACTTACAATTATTTTATGATCACTGAGTTTCCTGGAAACCTTTTAATGGCTACAATTTTAACATTTTTTGAGGTCCCACAGCTTTACCTCTACCTAAAAATATATTTTTTTTACTTGTATATAAGAATTATTTATGTTTCTATAAACATGTGATTGTACTCTTATTGTTAATTGATTGATTGTTGATGATATAAACAATATTATATAGGTATAACAATATATACCTTGATAATATTGTTAATTGTATTACCAGTGTTTTATGCAAGGATAGTTTTTTTTTTTTGTTTTCAAAAACTTCTTCTTTTCCAGCTCTACAGTCCTTGGTGAACTTTGGCCTCACTTTTCATCCATCTCTATCCTAATCATTTCTTTTCCAGTTTGTTTTTTCCATTTTTATCAGATCCTTTTTTTTAAGTCAGTAATTCAACTCATACAGGAAAGCCCTCTTCTTCTCTTTCCAGGAAAGCTTGCACGTCTCTGTGCCAGACCACATTATGGACCTGATAACAGATCTGCACATCTTGATTTTATGTTAATAACTTCAAATAATAAAAATGCTAATAGCTTCAAAAGAGTGGTTGTCAAGAGATAAGTTACGTGGTCTTCTAATTTCAGAGTTTAAAGATATTCAAAGTCACCTTGTCTCACTCCAGAATCCAACTGAATTTTCCTGCTTATTCTGCTACTGACTAGTTTACTAGTTGGTATCTTGGACATTGTTGTTTCAATGTTAATCAAGTTAATCAATTTGATTGGGATATTAAATTCATTTAAAAGCTTAAAGAACTGAGACTTATCCACTTGATCAAAGGTCTGTTTGAAATCCACAAAGTATTGAGTTTTTCTAATGTTTGACATAAACTAAATGTTGGATCTATTATGCTTCTGCTTGGTCTAAAATCACCTTGATAATCCGTGAATATTTGTTCAGAATATACTTTCATTCTTGCTGAATTAAACTTTATAAACTACATTTAATAAAGATGTGCCCTATAATTTTGACATATGGTCTTGTCCTTCCTAAAAATTGGTAAAACCAAACCCAAACCCCAATTCTCAGTCATCCACTCATCTATGTGTTAAAAATAAAGTTATAGATTCTTTAGCACAAGTATTCTCTACCAAATTTAAATATTTCTGCAGGAAAATTATCTTCTCCAGGAGCTCCGTTAATTTTTAATTGTTTTACAGCCTCTTTAAAGTAGACTCAGCATCGGGCAACGTTTTAAGGGGCACTATCAAACTGGTCGTCAACAGTGTTGAGATTGTTGCCCACACACTAGACAACCAAGTTCGTCAACATCAATCTATTGTCATTATCGATCTAATATATATATATATATATATATATATATATATATATATATATATATATATATATATATATATATAATTATTGAAAAAAAAGAGATTGCGACCTGTTGTATAACAACACTAATTCAGTTTAACACCATTGATAAAAGGTTGAGTATGGGGACTGATCCTCAAGGATCTAGTTTAATAATCAACATTCACCATCCTGTGGAATATATTAATTTAATAACCATTTTTGTTCTTCTAATTGAAAGGCCAATCGAACACGATAAATGATCGTTTATAAATATTGCCGATGACGTACTTGTATCTAGGGGGGGGTGGGGAGTACACGTCGGAACCATAAGAACGAACTGCGAACAGCTTCTACTACATCCTGGTTTAATCTATCTAGACTAAACAAGGGGGGTCACTCTTCCTTAACTCGTAATACTAAAACTGAAATTTGAACCCTCACAAAAGACAGAATAATATAAATTCCCTCCTCTCTCTGTCTCCCTTCTCATCGAGAAAACGGGAACTTAATACCATAAATTAAATAGAGAAGTTAAATTCATTACAAATAAAACCAACGTGACACTTTAAACTAGTAGGAGGAGTACTGTACAGAATCGAAAAAATGAACTGGGAAACGCACCATAGATAAAATGTTACAAACAAACCAACGCATGCCTTTGCAAAACACACGTAACCAGACTAACACACGGAAAGCTAGGATCTCTCTGGGGTCTCAAATCAGAGGTTCCCTCAAGGAGATAATCACGGAGCTATTTTGCATAAACTTCTTTACGACGGGCACACGTTTGCATACGGGCGTTCGACTGAAATCGAATTTGAAAACTCGTAGAAGAATTCAAGGCTCATAGCAAAAGAAAAACTCGAAAGATTCATACAATATAGTAATGAAGCAGCTTGCGTCTTAGCAGGATTCTTCAAGGGGACTTAAAAAAATACATGAAAGAACAGCACTATTTAACATAAAAACAAACAGACTCTTACTGACTACAATAACATTATGCAAGAAAAGAATTGACCTCCCATAAATTGAATATGGTTCATCCAGCAATTACAAGTATATATATATATATATATATATATATATATATATATATATATATATATATATATATATATATTAATTATGCCTATTGCTCTTTTTTTGTCCTTGATTTTTTTTTTCTTTTCTTATTTTTCCCTCTATTTGTTCTAATTTTTATATAGAACTTTTACAGTTTGTAAGTTGTGGCAGGAAGACAAAAAAATGAGTGAAAATTTGTTGAGATATTTATAATATATATATAAAAAAAAACATAATGATGAACAAAAGTAATAGAACAAAAATAATGAAAGGCTATTAATTAAATAAACTAACTTAAAAAAACAAAACAGAATAACAAACAAAAGTAATACAACAGAAATAATGAAACATTGATGATTAAATAATTAATTAAACTAACTAAAAAAAACAACAACAGAATAACTAATAAAAGTAATGAAACACAGGCAATAGAACAAAAAAAATCACGAAACTCGGGCCCAAGTAATCTCTACAGGTAGATATTCTCAACTGATGTTGAAGAATTGGTTGTCAATCTAACCATGCACTCGCCAACCCTATGGCCATGCCCACTAAAAATCCAACCCCGTTTGATTTTCCCAGCCTTGTTGTCAACTTGAAATTTCAACCGCCAACCAGCCCACAGACGCTCAACACCGTCTTCAACATTGGAAGTTGTCGACAAGGTTGACAACCAGGTTGATAGTGTGTGGTTACCTTTAGTGTCTGCTTTATTACTTCCATCATTGTATGCGGTTCTGTTATTCTGAGGACTGGTACAGAGCACATCTTCAAAATGCTCCAACAACTTATCTAAAACCTAAGATCAAGTCCTCCTTTGTACGACACACATTTAACTTAGGTTGATATCTCTTGCTTTGTCCCCTTCTCTCAGTTCCTCCATATCCTTGATCTTCCTTCTATACCACATCCTCTTATACTTTCTACATAAATTAGTAGCTTTTATTCTTCTTATGCAATATTTCTCTCTATTGCCTCTTTTGTCCCTTTGTAGTATTGCCTGTCTGCCAGCATTCTTTTGTTCAATTGCCCACCTGCAATCCTAATCAAACCACTCACTGTTTTTCAACACAAATGTTTGTCCCAATACTTGGTCAGCTTTCTCTTCAATTATTTCTTTTAAATAATACCATAGCACTTCAACATCACTTTTTTCTCACAATTCATCAGTTTACTTTTCAATACTTCTTCAAAATGGTCCCTCCTTTTCTGGTTTTTAAATTTCTTAATTTTCCATCTTTTTCTCTGTATTCTCCTGCCTTTTAGATGAAGTCAGTGCTGTTATCTGTTTTCAAAAACTTATCACTCTGCTTTGTACTATAAAAATATTATCTGAAGATATTTTCCACATTTATTAATAGTATTGATTTAATTTTATGTTAATATCAAATGTAATTTTATCTTGTATTTTTTAAATTAGTTTTATATAGTTTACCTGCTATGTTCTTAAATAAGTCTATTGTGTTTCAGGTTTGTACGTCTATCTTTTGTAGATTCCTGGTATATTTATATTTGAATAGTCATATTGTAAATACTTTTCTGAAAATATAATATCCATTTATATATAGGTGTTTTAGTTTTTTGTGTTTCTTTTCTCCATTCCTTCTACAGAAAGGTGTTTTGAGGACAAAGAACTCTTAGATAAAAGCAAAAGTAAGATACATTTATAAATAAAATGAACAATCTTTTATTGATAAAACAATGAAGATAGATTAGACATATTATGGAATGAGGTAGCTTAACCATCATGGTTGCTTCATGTTCTGCTTTGGCACACTTGATTTTCTGTTGAAAAAAAAGTTTTTCACCATTGGGAAAAAATTAGTAACCAACATTGATGTAGAAATGAATCAGCCAGTTTGATGTGGTGACCGCTCTGTCTCTCTAGAATATAGTAAATTAAATAACTAAGTGATTTTTCCTCAGGTATTATATGGCTGTAAGAAGAAGTTCTGATTTGGGAATATTCTCTTCTGAAGGAGAAACTCCCTCCAATACACAAACAGAAAAAAAAAAAATCAGTTATCACAACTTTGAAAATGTATCAAACTCTATCAATGGTTAGAAACTTATTTACTGTTATTTTTCTACTGTGAAGTATTTTTCTAATACTAAGCTAAATGTGGCAAGCTAAGCAGAGAATAGAATAATAATAAATAAAGGCTTAGTGAACCCGAAGGTTCGATGCCGACACCACCAACCTTCGACCGCACACCTCCCTCCAACACACTCCTCCAAAACTCAAATCCCCCAGGTCAGCCATGACACAATCCTCCCATCTTTGTCTCGGTCTACCCCTCGGTCATTTACCTGACCGCTCAAAACTGATTACTTTTAGAGAATAGAATAGGCTTGAATATTTATGAGTAAAACTAGAATAGACTAGAATACAATATCTCCTTAAAATAACATATTTGGTAAAGGATAATGTTAATATCTGGCTGTATATAGTGTTAGGTACTTCTTGTACCAACAATAATTTGTTTGTTATTGAAACTAATTCATCAGTTGAAAATAGTCTAAAATAAAATAAATATTTATGAATCAATAAAAAGTATTAGATTGAAGCTGACACCAGCAACAATGACTGGCGTCATAACTCCCTCCACCACACCTCATCAAAATCCTAATCACAAGATTAGGATTTTAAATATATTACAATTCACCCACTTATGTTTCAGTCTCTCAGCTGCTTAGTATGTTAATTATAATATAATTTGTAAGAAGGTTTATAAAATAAATTCACTAAATAAATAGTAAGAAAAACAAATACAGAATTAAATATTTTTATATAAGCCATAACAGTTCAAGTTAATTGAGCTAAATTCGAACATTAGTTAAACCAAATTAGAGAAAATGAAAAAAAAAAAAGTTCTATTAGCGAGTTACTGGATTGTGAACTGGTATATAATAAGGAATAAGAGGATTTTGAATATGCCTTAGGGGGGAGCATGTTGGATTTTAGGACAGAGAGAGAGAGAGATTACTTCGGTGCTAAAACAGAAAAGAACGGAATTTCAAAATGATGCAGTTCTGTGGAAAAGAGTATGAATTTTTATTTTATTTTAAACCACTGAACCGATTTTAATGTTATAAAATTAAGTTAATTCAGTTTAATGTTACGTTTTAAAAATATTGTAATAATTTGAAATCGGTTCAGTGGTTTGGCCAACTAAAGCACCCAAAGATTGGCTAAGTTAAGGTGATCAGCAAACACGTTTTTCGGCACGTTTCTGGCTATAAATGTTCTCATTAAATAGCTTAATCCTGCTGACCGCCTATGCCCTTATGTTCTTTATTTTTTTTCCGCTTACCTGCATGATTTAAAATTATTTAAATTAAATGAATAATTGCTGGATTATTCGTAATAAACAAAGTTGAGAAAAAATAGGAATTTCAAACGTGATTTTTTCATTCAAACCAGTTTAGTTCCTAAACAGCAGGTCCTAGTGACAAATTTTATATAACAAAAATTTTATCCATTTAATTTTTGATACGTTATCTTTAAACAAATGTTCGATTCGAGCAACACCAACACAGCTAAAACATGCCTAAAAATAGAGGTTTAAAACGTGACTTTTTTTATTCAAACCAATATAACTCCTAAATGGTAGGTTTGGCCAGAAGCTCGAGGAAAACTAAAGAAAACCAGAAGGTCTTCTATAAAATTCTCGAAGGATTGAGAAGGGAACGACCGACTTCTCTGAAGAGAATTAAGGATAAAAATGGAGATATTATCTGGTGTGATGAACTCATCATGGAAAGATGGAGGGAGTACTTCAAAGATCTGCTAGACGGAAGAGATGTCGAACTCGGTGAGACCGAGGGGGATGCTGAGGAGGTTTGGGTCGAAGACGACTACATCAGTGAAGAAGAACTGCAAGGAGCAAAGTCAAACTTGGTAAAGCAGCAGATCTTGACGAAATCACTCCCGACATGATTAAATACATGGGTAGTAAAGGCCAAGAGAGATGTTCCTCCATCTTCTGAATCTCATTGGGAATGAAAAGAGCGGGAAAGACCAAATAAATGAGGATAGGGAAGAACTTCGGAGAATAATGAGGGTGATAAGAGCGAGCAGAGAAAGATTAGAGCAGGTTGATAATTTCAAATACGTATCTAGGTGCCCATCTCAATGAAAGCGGCTACATTGATGAGGAAGTTTCTCAGAGAATCGGTGCTGCTGAAAGAGTATTTAGTTTGCTTCGAAAGGGTTTCCTGGGTAGAAGGGAAGTGACTAGAAAAACAAAAATGATGATTTATAAATCAACGTTCTCTATTCTTCCCTACTCTTCCGAATCGTGGACCTTACCTCGAAGCACAAGAGTCGGATCCAATCCATGGAAATGCGTTAACTTCGTAAAGTGAAAGAACGTACGCGATGAGATACGATATACAACAGTACCATACGGACTAGTCTTTAAGTTAAGCCGGCTGAGAACATCCTAGAGGAGCACAAGCTAAGGTGGTTCGGTCACCTGCTTCGGATGGACCAAGAAAGAACTGCCAGGAAGACGTACGAAACTCGCGTGGAGGGAAGAAGGCCAAGAGGAAGACCAGGCATTTTTTGGGGTGAGTGTGCTAAAGAGGAGGGATATGGACTGGAGTCAGAGAAGAGAGTTGGCCCAAGAACGGGACTTCAGGTCTAGACTCAACAAACTGTGACCCCACACTGCGCAGCCGTAATGGGTATAAAATGACTATGATGATGACTAGGAGAAACAGACAAAAGGAGCTCACTTATTAGAACCTGCCTCCTAATTAAGATGTTATTTTGTATAAGAAGAGTTGAGCTCCTACCCTCCTAATATCAAACTATTAAACTAAGCGTAACGCCCTCGCGTTACTAAAAAACGTATCACTATGTAACATAATAATTTTACAGTGTCAGACTGGATTGTGGACTGGTGGTATAATAATCGGAGTTTCCAAATACAAACTGATTTTGAAGAATGAGGAAGGAAAATAGCAGTCTACATAAAGGGGGTAATGATGGAAGGAGGATGCTGGATATTCAGACAATCTGATACTTCAGAATAGAGTTGAGTCAATGACAGTGCCTATAGTTTTAGCCGCTAACCGAAGAAACGGTAACCAAGTCCTGATGAATAGCAATGCTAGTGACCTACGAGACTTTATAGTGGGCCTGGAGGTGAGAAGGCAGTTAGTCAGAGAAAATTTGAAGAGAAAGTAGTCAAGACCATGGACGACTCCATGATGGCGGCCTAAAGAAATGAAGAATTTGTTTTCGAGGATAATTGAGGAATTAAAAGCTATTAACCAATGAAACCCATAATTACTACCACTTGTGAGGATGGACGCTACTCAGCCATCAGCCGGAGGGGAGTTATAGATTAACCCTTATTCTGGCAAGAAGTTAAATTTTTGTAAATTATTTAAATTAAATTAACTTATAACACCTATTAATAGCCTTCCAACAGCCACAAAATGCTATAATCATTCACTCATATTTCTCTGAAAGAGAGGAAAAGGTTTTAAAAACTTGCTAAAGTCAAGGTATCATGTGTGACCCTGCTAAAATAAGGTTTAAGGTCAGGCCTGCCAGAAAGAAGACCGCCTGGCCCATAGGAGCACTGGCGCAACCGAGGGGGGAGCTTGGGGGCTGAAGCCCCCCCTCCTGACGACCGAAACGACTAATTTTTTTAGTCGATAACTATGATTTTCATTTATGGGGTTTATATGTATATATCGGTCTACCCCTCGGTCGTTTACCTGAAGGCTCAAAACTGAAACTAGGTAAACTAAAACATAAAAAAGTAATCAGTTTTGAGCCTTCAGGTAAACGACCGGGGGTTAGACCGACATATACATATGAACCCAGCCCCCCCCCCCAGATAGTAATCCTGGTTGCGCCACTGCATAGGAGAATAAACTTAGTAGGAGATATGGCGACGGATGGAGCAGATGATAGTTCTTTCACTGTCAATAGGAAATTAAGTAAAAAAAAAAAAGGAAGCCTATTCCAACAATGAGAATGGAGGAGATAACTTCAGCATGGTATGGAAACAGCTATCGCTCCAGGAGGAACTTGAAATGATCGATTCCAGCGTCAAATGGTCAGACTGACGACGAGACAAAGATGCTGTTGAGTATGCAGGTGATCTGAATGTTTTCAATTTTTAAAATTGAAATTTTCTTTCAGAGGGTTATCTGCTTTACGGAGTAAGGGTAGTGGAAAACACAAAAAAAATCTGTCAATAGTCATGACAATTTGGAATCGAAAGGGAGGGAGTTTTCTTGGTCGATTAAATGCCTTGTTGGCTTACAATAACGCTGAATGGTTAAACAAAAAAAAATAGATGAACAATTCAGAACCAGATAAGAAAGAACGTGTAACAAGGAAAGAATTTTTCATTATAAATAACGCCCACTTATCGTTTGTCAATCAGCCGAGCTTCAGCTTTGGATGGGACATCATCATTCACTTACCTTAAAATCCGGACTTGGCAGCCAGTTAGTTGACTATCAGCTATACCCTAAATTTAAAACAACACAGTTGATAGGAAGGAGATTCAGTTCCGACGACGAGGTGAAAGAAATCGTTCGACAATTCCCCAAGGACATAGCTGCGAGCTTGTATGTCATGGACATAATAAAGAATAATGAGAAACAAGAATACCTACCTATTTCCGCATGTAGTACGTGAGGAATCAAAAAAATAGGATAGAAATCTCTACAAATCTTCATCAACATTATACATAGAAGGTTATCAAACCAGTACATAAGGTACAGTTCGGGGCTAAACAGGCCGGTATAGAAAAATAGGTAGGTATTCGCCAATAAAGGATTTGGATTCTTAGGTTAGTAAATAAAGAATACTTGTAGATGTTGTATTTAAGTTTATTGTTCTGTCCATATTGTATTTAAGAAATACAAAAGTAACATCACTCTTTAGTACATTACTTCATCAACCTTATTCCTCAAAAATGAAGACGTCCTCAGGTTGCAGACCGTCAAAGGTGATCTGGATATCATCTGGTATATCCGTTTTCATGTAGATTTCTCTATTGCTAAATGAAAAATAAAAATAAAATAAAAAATATTCAAAAGTAAACACTTTTATTCTTTTTTATTTTTTGGATATTTATTGAAATTTACAACTGTATACAATATAAAAATAAAACACATCAAGTAAATGTGATGATAATGCAAAAAATGACGGGTCACTTGTTCTTAAAGCAACTACCCATTGGTAGCACTTATAAAGGTTCTATATACCGAAGTACTATATTAGAAGGTCCCGAGGCCATCATCTTTTCAGGCGCCTCGGAGGGTTATCTGGAATGAGAAACAAATTGTGATACTAATGGATTTGAATGGTTGTAGGGTTTGATATGAAAAGATAGACATCTGGTTTGAGAGAAGTCAGAAACGTAAGGTATATTAAGATTTATCTGGAGGAAAATCATTCATTGTTTGTGACAAAGTAAGAAGCATTGAAGATTTTTCTAAGGATTTCGGATTGTGAGGATTGGATATGAGATGAACTGGATGGTTTAGTGGAGCCTCAAAGCTCAACTCCATATGTTCAAATTGGTCTAATTACTGTTATATAAATGAGTCTTATGTAATTAATTGTTAGGTTTGAACGTTTGTCAAGTAAATGTTGAAGTAGTCGAAAACGACAAGCAGTTTTTTTTGTCGTTTTAGTCTATTATGTGGATTCCAAGTAAAACGTTTGTCCAGATGGAGTCCTAGGTAGCGGATCTGTTCAACAGGGCTTAGTGGGCTATCATTAAAGGATAGGACAGGACGTCGTAGGATTACGACGAAGGGTAAAAGTTATTTGATGAGATTTGGTTGGATTTATTTTAATTCTCCATTTTTAACACTATTCTAGAAGGTTTATGATATGGGATTGGAATGTCTGGGGCGATGAAGGAATCCTTGTTTACTGATAGCACAAAAGTATCATCAGTAGTGAACGGCCATTCTGACACAGAAGTGGAATGAGATTTTACGTTCCGTTCCACGTCAGTTTGACTAACCTACTACCTATATACCATGCATTTTCATTACATCCCTTTTTGTGACTTCGAGCTGTTAGCCTCCTTCTATTTTATAATTAAAATTTTTATAGGTACTGTATATTAAGAAGGTTTAATTAAATAGCTAAGTATACTTATTAAAAAAATACATACTTTTAAAATAGTTTTATTCAATCAAGAATTTAATTTTTGGAGGGGGAACATAGCCCAAGTATTAGTGCACAATTGAGCGAGATATATTCCAGCTACATTTGTTCCGAAGGAGTAATCAATTCTTGTGACTGCTTCATTAGCTTTTAAACAAATATCGAAAAAATCATTTAATAACATAAGTAGTAAAACCTTGTGTGGTTCATTTCTCTGAATCCAAAAGAAGAAGCCGAGCTCTGTCGATAGAATAGAAAATTTCGAAGAAAGCGGTTAATTTTGAAGACGCCCATGCACGGTGTGGTGGAGTGAAGGAGAGGAGGGAGGAAATCGACAACGGAAGGATAAACATAACAAAGCAGTCGGAACGGCCTTGGGTGGAACGAAACCAGAGGTGCAATCTAAACCCTACTACACCGAGGGAACGAAAAACTTGGGCGATTGGTTACGTTCCAAACCATTTCAAAGCTGGAACCAGTTCCACGTTCCATTCCACTTAGAACGACCCGTATAATGCTGATGATTCATCAGCATACGTGGTGAGCACGGTTCTAGACTGAGTCGAGATGTCATCTGTATAAACCTTGTAGAGGATGGGACCAAGGATTCAGATTGGGTAAAGAAGGAAGAATAAGACAAGTTATGGTTTACTTTGAAGGTTCTATCACTGAGATAGGCGTGGATAATAAGGAAGTATACGGTGGTGGTAGGAATTTACGGATTTTGTAAAGCAGTCCGGGGTGCCAGACTCGGTTAAAAGTAAACACAAATAAAAAAAAAAAATAAATAAAAATAACCCTACCCATGCCCTAAACTGGCCTTGGCATATTAACAAAACAAAAAATAAAAAGAGGTGAACGAATAATAATACTAATATATATATATATATATATATATATATATATATATATATATATATATATATATATATATATATATATATATATATATATATATAAAAAGATAAATAAAAAAATATTTAGTAAAATTAAGAATTTTCTTTATTAATTTATTAAATTAATTAAAAACAGAAATAAAAACAACCCTAAACACTCTCTGACAGCTCTTGCTCTTGCCGTTGCCATACCTATGACCACCATTTGCCCTTACGTCCATTCCTTGCCTTACATAGCCCGGCCGTTGCTCTGTCTTTGACTTACCTTTGCCCTGCCTCTTTTCTTTCCATGCTCTAAAAAATAAAAATACTAAAAATAATAATAAATATAAACAAAGAACAAATTAAAAATAAGACAAATAAAAAGAGGTAAACAATAATAAAATAAAAATTAATTAACACAAAATTACAACTGAATTATAAATTAAGAATATAAATTAAAAATAAAACTAAACAACAATAAAAAAATAAAATAATTAAAATTTAAAATTAAATATAAATATAAAATTAAACAAATGTTAAGATTAAATAAAAATAATGCCCTATCCATCTGCTAAAAAATAAATAATTAATATAAAAACGGATAACCAAAAAAAAAAAAAAAAATTAAAATAAAAAAGGTAAAAAAATTAAATGAAATAAATTTTAAAATAATATTAATAAAATTTAAAAAAAAAAAAAACTGTTCATGCCCCGCCTTCCTATGCTCACCACTTGTCCTGCCCTATTCATTAGCCTTGCATGTCCTAAAAAAAAAAAATAATAAAAATAAAAACGGATAAACTAAAATAAAAAAGGTAAACAATTAATAAAAATAAAAAAATTAACAATAATATTAAGAAAATTAAAAAAAAATAAATAAAAATTAATAAGTAATAAAAAAGGAAATAATTAAAAAAATAAAAAGAAAAAAAATACAGAACAAAATAGAAACACACACACACACACACACACACGCACGCACACACAAACTCACACAAATACACAATCTCACACCCGCACTAATTAAAGAGGAAATAATTAAAAAAAGAAAAAGAAAAAATACAGAACAAAATAGAAACACACACACACACACACACGCGCGCGCACGCACAAACAAACTCACACAAATACACAATCTCACACCCGCACTCACGCACTCAAAAATACTTTCATTCATAGTCTGTTAAGATAAAAATACAGAAAAAAAAATAGAAACACAAGCATGCGCACACACACACACACACACACACACACACAAACTCACAATCCCACACCCGCACGCACGCACACAAAAACACTTTCATAGCCAGGTTAGGCAGTCATAGATACTCAGCAGATCAAAATAAAATTGTTATTTTATTTTAATTGTTAAAGCCAACGTTTCGACTTGCATTGCAAGTCTCCATCAGTGCTAGAAGAAAAGAAAACAAGCAAAAAGGCATGAATAAATTGTAAAAAATATATGAAAAAACACACGCCACAAAACATAAGTATTTTAACGGTATCTGATACTTATGTTTTATGGTGTGTGTTTTTCATATATTTTTTACAATTTAGTCATACCTTTTTGCTTGTTTTCTTTTCTTCTAGCCCCGATGAAGACTTGCAACGCAAGTCGAAACGTTGGATTTAACAATTAAAATAAAATAACAATGTTATTTTGATCTGCTGAGTATCTATGACTGCCTACCCTGGCTATCTACATCTTCTGTAGTTTACAATCAACTACACCTTATGAACACTTTCATAGTCTGTTAAGATAAATATGATTGTATAGAAGAATGTATAATCAGGTACTGATGAATTATTTGCCACTTCTTTTGGAATCCTTTAATCTCTGATTTGTTTCAAATGTTAAACAATCATTAAACAACACCAATCGTCAGTTCTAAAAATATACGAAAATTGAAAACATTAGAATAAAAGTAGTCTTCGAATAAAAATACCCATAGAAGTGGCGAATAATTCACCAATACCTAATGATACTCGTACATAAAGTGTCTCACTGAAAAACAGTTTACTTCTTCTCTGATGTTTTCCTTGTACTGCTAAACGAAGGGTCATAATCTAGAAAAAGTCTGTTATAATATATTTATTGCACTCCTCGAAAACTTACTTGAAAAATTCTGTATTTTAAGATCAAGATTATTCCGGACATCAGCCACCCACCTCTCCTGCTATATCATAAGTAGCCAGTAAAACCATTGGGTACTATAAATTCATTTCGATTGAAAGTTTTACTGCCTGTTCTGAATAATTTTCAAACTTGCTGACATAAATTGTGGGTCCACAAGGAAAATTCAAAAGATGTTTCATTTTCTAGAAAGTCTGATTTTAATTCCTGCGATGCAGGAGTAAGTTTATGGACCTGAGAAAAATCTTAACTTATTACAGAGCGAGTTTCTAAAATATGCTTTGTGAATAATCACCTGTATTTGTATTACCTGTATTTCCTCTTTAAATTTATTTTGTATTTCATTTTAATCACGATGTTTTTACCTTCTTGTTTTCTCGCAAGGCCTCTTTATTCTAACCAGTGTAGGCTTTCTTTATTCCGAGTGTGTCCGCCATGAATTAAATTTTAACCAGCCCTGGTGGGATTCGAATCTTTAATAATTAACTGTTAATTATTAAGATTTTTTTTAAATCGACTTATTCATAGAAACACTCCTCTGTGAGACGAGTAACAGGGATAAAGAGACTGTCTGTGGATAAGGAGAGATATATGCTTTATTGAGACAATTAACAATAAACATAGTGCTGCCCAACTTTATTGGGTTGCTATAAACACAGCATACTCATCTATCCAATTAAGACAACACTGTAATTTATAATTTATTTATAATTATATAATATACTACTTAATATTACCTAATACTAGACAAACTAATAACATAGAAATAAAATATGAAAATTGTTATATTTTTTGTTTATGAAATATGCTACTAATGGTATGTTTAAATCATTGTGATTTTCGTAATTTCAAATGCACTTTTAGACTTAACCTATTGATGAAATCTGTTCCTGGGAATCCCATATTGCACAAATCTTCCGAAGGTCAAGGGTATCCTAAAACTATTTCAACCCTCCCGTCACCTCCTTCCCTCACCTACACGTAAATTCCAAGTATCCTCCCTTATCTTCCCCCAATTTGACTGCGGTTGCGTGATATATGGTGGGCTATCGATGGTTCTTGAGATCAGATTACTACGGATCACGAATATCTTTATAAGGTCTGTTTTCGGAACTATGTTTCCCATCTTTATTCCGAGTTAAATTGGTTACAGTATCCTGCGATTCAATCACTGCATACGAGATCTCATCTTTCCGATTTCTATACTCCATTCTACAGAAGCAGTGCATTCCAATATTCCTTTCTTGTCCGATCCTCTATCCTCTGGAATTCTCTCCCTCCTTGTATTCGCAATGCTCCTTTCCCAAGAACATTTAATGTCTCATAATGTATATCATTCTAGTAAGTCAGAAATAAAACCTTAGTCTAAATTTATTATTTTCATATAATAATGGATTCGTTCTTGTATAGATAATATTTTTTCTTTTTCATTACGATTTTTCTGTTTTCTCTCTAATTTTTTTTTTTACTATATTTATTCCTACATTAACTATTTTTTCTTTCTTTTTTACTATTTCTAGGTGTTTTTTTTTTTTTTTAAATGTAAATATATATTCACTTATATCCATCTTGATTTATTTTAAAAATCTCAAGGCCAGATATGATTTTACTTTTTTTTATGTTGTGTTATTCTTAACTGGTAGGTTTTCCATAACCCCAATGTTCTGCACCGTAGGTCCAAATTAGTTTCAAATAAATGTATTAAATTATTTTTTTTTGTTTTGTTAACGATGTGGTGATTATTTTTTAAGTAAATATTTTTATAGTATGTCGCATAATTTAAGTTAGGTTCGTTTAAGTTCCGTATCTATGTTCTAAGATAGTCAAGTCAAGGGTCTATGAATAATCCCTGATATTTATCAACGTTTTAAGTTAATAATATCTTATTATGTAAAGCAGTTACAAAATAAATTTAAATAAATAAATGTAATAACTCATAAATTTCGATAATGTACGCAATTTTGAGAAAGGAACTGTATGAAGGAAATGCTCTTGTGATTAGTTAAATTGAGAGTATTGTAATGAAAAGTTCCAGAATCTCGGTTCCAAGTCAAAATAAATATCCATATATTAATTTAAGGAAATAAAGTTTCAAGTTTATTTTTTAATAATAATAAAAACATAATTATTGAGCATAGAATAACAATTTAATAACAGAATCATAGCATTGGGAGTAATTTAATATGGTGGACACCAAATTTATATCAGAGCTGTAGATGGGTGATTGATATGAGAGTTAGAAGAAGAATGAATCAGAAAATAGGAATCAAAAGTTGATTGATTGTTTTTGTTTGAAATATTAATATCGAAGAATATATAATATTTTAAATATACTTTTATAATAGTTATGATTTTCGTTCCATGTTGATTTAAAAAAAAATTCAACTTAAGAGTAAAAAATATCTATTATAATTTTTTTTTTTTTTTTTAATAATTTTTAGTATATAATGAAAAATTTAAAATATTTTCTAGGAGTAAAGATATGCCAGTCTGAAAATGTTAGAAGTGTCATTGAACGAAATTGTCAGTTATGTAATAGTACTGAAAAAAGTACTGACTAATTTAGTAAACGATATTGATGACAAACAATAGGCCTCAATTTAAGAAATGACCAAAGGGTTTACGCTAAACACTCGATGTCAAAAATGACCGACTTTCAAGTCAATTCTCAGGCTCGATTCGTACAGTGAGCAGCAAAAGTATCCATACACCACTAAATTAAATTAAATATGACTTCTACTCTCCCAGTAAAAAAATATTTTTTGGACGTTTTCATATTCTTCTTCATTCACTTAATTATTAAAACCCACAAAACATGGATAATATTTATGTATTTATTCTATAAGTATAAAAAATATTAAACTGAACCTTGCAAACGTTTTTGTACAGTATCAAATTATCTTTTTTAATTCCTTAAATAAAGATTTGGTATGGAGATGATAACCAGTTGTTAATCCTACCTCTTTCTAGCTATGTTCTTATTAGTTTCTATTCAAACAGTGTTCAAACTACCACGGCTCTATTTTCAAAACACCTACGATATATCCTGCAGCGGTTACATGTACTTTCCCTTAAATAACAGGGTTGTTCGTGCAACCAGATTAGATCATTGACTAATATACCAAGTATAACGGTCCAATAAATAATCAACATATTAAAAACGACGAATGGCTCGCCGCTAAGGGCCGAACGGGATTGTCGAGATGAGAGCAATTAATGCCGACCTTAAAATACCGGCCAGAAAGATAGCAATGGAAGTAAATTCCGGATTTCGGAACATCTGCAGGAACTGATACGGTAAAAAGTAATATTCGTCTAGTTGATCCTTGCACATTAAATTTCGTTGAGTTAACTTACAGGACGTCGTCCCAGTAGTCTGGAAGCTTTGTAAATGTTCTTGTTCCTGTTTTGTTCTTTCAAGTGTACCTTTCTTAGTAACATATCTTTTTCTATTATCTATTTAAGAAAAGTTCATGTCTCCGCTGTTGAATAGAGGTATTCTGAATATCGGGACGTGGCTTTTATAAAACACTGATTGAGTAGGAACTGATGAGAACATGGCTAGAAAGATGTAGGCTTAAGAACTAGTTGGCTTCTCTACATCAGATCTGAAGTATTTTTGGGATAAAAGAAGATGGTTTGATGCTGTACGACAACCTTTTCTGGGGTTAGTTTTTTATATTTACAGGGTAAATACATAAACGTTATCTATTTGTTTTGTACATCACATATGCATGAAAGTCCAGTAAAATACACCTGCCATGACGCTAAAAAACGCGTACTGTTGTGAAATCCATGTTTTTTGCCTTATTCTTCGCTATAACTCCGAAACTACTCCTCTGATCCAAAATTTCTTTGTTTAACCTCAAACTTGGTTAAATTTACTATCAGAACTCGTATATGGAATTTGATATCGTAAAAAAAAACAAGAAAAAACCCACGCCAGCACTTTAATTAAATGTTTGGGGTTTGATAGTAAATTTACCCAGCTTTGAGACGAAAAAAAAAAAAATAATGGATCGAATAAATAATTTCGGAGTTATAGCGAAAAATGTGCCAAAAAAAAACTTGGATATTTCAACGGTATATGTTTTCTTATCGAGCCAACATTATATGAAGTGATAAAAATTTCATATATAGGGTATTATATTAAATTTAACCAGCTTTGAGATGAAAGAAAGAAATTTGGCAAAATACTTTAATTCCACAACAATACGCCTTTTTTAGCGTCCTGGCATTTGGAAAAAAAAATTTATGGATTGAACTCATAGTTTCGGAGTTATACGTGCTTTCATGGAGAAATGTTCAACGAAGGGTTTGAGCACGTCTGTTTCGAAAACTCACCCGATTACTTTATTTTCCGCTAAGGATTATCACCTTCTGAGTGTAATTCAGCACTTATATAAATTGCAGCTGTTTATGTTTCTGTTTAATGGGACATCAAAATTTAATTGGGAAATGAAGATTTTTCTTTGAAATCTCTAATTTTATATAAATCTTGCTGTAAGTTCATATGTGTTCAATATAAATTAACATATGATATATATTCTTTATTCTTTAGGAAATTTAATGATGTACATTTTTTAATTTTTATAAAGGGGAAAAATAAAAAATGGCTCGAAACTTTTCCCTGAATCCCATTTTCAGAGTTAATATAACTAGGTGCTTCATGGAAACGGTAGATCCAATTCTCTTCCACCATCTTTAACGCGGAATCAAACGTCTCCTACCGATAACAACATAATATGTAATAGGTACACACTTTAATATGAGTAAAACACTATTTTTACTGTATATATTAAAGAAACTTTATTGATGATAACACACAAAACGTTTAGTAACCTTTTCCAGCTGTTTTATATAACGATAACAAAATCGATACAGTACAATACTCCCCCTTTTACAATATTTTTATATATAATTTTTTACTGATCTATTTTTTACTAAAGAGAACATTTATACAAAATTAAACAATTAATACCACTAATCTGCAGCAACAGTAAGCTAAATTTAAGAATAAAACTAAAACTAATCTTTAAATCTAGTTGGTTGCCTCATTTCTCTACTTGACCTTGTAGAACTGAATTTAAATCTTAAATTCTTGTTTTTACCGGTTTTGGATTGCTTCTGACCATTGGTTGTTTCATTCTGTCTTTGGTGTGCTGCTGGTAATGTATCTTCTTGTAGTTGTTTTTGTGGGCTCGAAATTTGATTGTGTGGCATAAAACAAGGTTTAAGTCGGTCGATGGCAATGTTTTCCTTTTTACCTTTTATATTTAGTGTAAAGAACTTAATATAACGCTGAATCACCTGATAAGGTCCGAAATATGCCGGTGTGAAACTTGGTTTGTTAGTATCATTCCGAACAAAAACATGACTTGCCTGCGTCAATTCTGGATGTACAAAGATTGCGTTTGGAGGTCGGTGTGAAATTCTCTTTGATGTTAGAACGTTGAAAACTTTCCGCAATCGTTGCAAGAACGTAGAATTACCCTGATCTTTACAATCATGTCTCGCCACCAACTGCCCAGGAATACGTTAAGTGTAACCAAACTGAAGCTCTGCAGGAGACCATAAGGTCGACCTCCACAAGGACACCCCACATAAGGTCGACCCTAGTCTGCGTAAAGAGTGTAAACAGGTTTATTGTTATACTGCGACTGGAACTCTGAAGGTTGTAAGTTGAGGCTGGTAGACCCTGATGCCAGTAGACCGGTAAGTTCTGCATCTGTTTCTTGAGCTTTCTTTAATTCCTCAGCATCCACCGAATTACTCTCGATTCTAATAACTTCTATCCTTGACATAATATCTGCCGGAACGTTCTTCTTTATGAACTATTTATGGACAGGAAAATAAGAAGACATTCTACAAATGAAATAATAAATAGGTTATTTTGATACAATGCTAATTATATACAATATAAGAACCCAAATGTTGTATTCAGAGTGAGAAAAAATTATTTTAATTGGTAACACTGAGTGTGTTTGTTTCAGAAAGAGTTAGATATCGTTTAATTGAGAACATATATTGTTAGTAAGCGTCACCTTGGATTAGGAGGAGGTACTGAAAATAGAGGAATTTAAATGTTTTTAAAGATTTCGCTTGTCTAATATGAGAAGGAATGGAATTCCATAGGATGGTTGAGGGGAATAGGAAAGAGCACTGGAATGTTGTGGTTCTATCGGATGGGGTATATAGATCAGAAATACGGGATCTTGTGTTCAGTGCCTTGATTGCAGATCTGAATTGAAGTGTATTGTAAATATAGGAAGGATGAAGGGTGCTGATAATTTGGTAAACGAATGATCCATGGAAATATTTTCTGCGGAATATGGGATAGAGCCAGTTTAATTCGGAATAGAGGAAGGAAACGTGGGAGCGCCTCGGTTCATCGAAGACAAATCAGGCAAAGCAGTACATAATTAGTTTCAATCTGTCTTCGAGAACCGTCGAGAGACCACCATAAAGTGACGGGATCGGTGGAATAATTTAAGTAGACGTATAGAACGGCTGGAGATTTGGGCGATCTGAGATTTCCAAGAAAGGGTCTGATCAAAAATAATTCCGAGATTTTTAACAGACGAGTTGAAAGGGATAGGATGATCATTTAAGATTAAGGGAGGATAATGGGTGTATGCACTAAGGAGGGAGCTAGATCCTATATAATGACCTGAGTTTTCTGTTCATTTAATTGTAATTTGTTTAAGGTCACCCAGGCACTAATTCTATTCAGGTCTTCCTGAATTTTGGCGAAAGCAGAAGAAAACTCGGAAGGAGGAAAGGAAAGATAGATTTGGGAATCATCTGCGTAGAGGTGATAGGAACAGTGCTTAATTGAATTAGGTAGATCGTTGATGTAGGTATTGAAAAGGAGAGGAGAAATGCTGGACCCTTGAGCAATACCAGAAGTAATAGTGAGAAAAGTAGATAAGCATTGGTTAGGTATTTTAACTGCTTGGGAACGGTGAGAAAGGAAAGACTGAAACCAGCGGATGGAACTGAATGAGAAATTTAAAGATTCTAATTTGGAAAAAAAGGATAGAGTGGTCCAGGGAATCAAACGCTTTAGAAAAATTCAGAAGTATCAGTATAGTCAGTTTTTTTTTTTTTTTTCGTCTATGGCAGTAAACATGTCATTTGTGATTTTGAGGAGAGCGGATTGTGTAGAGTAGCCGGGTCTAAAACCAGATTGTAGGGGATCGAGGAGATTGGATTCTTCAAGGAAGTTGGATAACTGTGATTGTACTAATTTCTAAGGGTTTAGAGAGGTTAGATAAAATGGAGATCGGGCGATAGTCTTTAAGAGATGTGGGATTCGATGTTTTATTTATAGGATGAATTAGGGCTTTTTTTCCAGGAGGTAGGGAATACTGAATTTTGAAGGGAAAAATTGTATATGAAGAAGAGGACTGGTGTGATTTCGGGAAGACACAGTTTTATCAATTTTACAGGGATTTCATCTATGCCGGTAGAATGGGAATTGGACTTCATTATTGAGGAAATAAGTTCAGAGGGGGAGATGTAGGAAAAATAAAAATTAGCATCGTTGTATGCAGGAGCTGAGGTAGAATGGGAGGAAGCGTGAAGAGAAGGAAGAAACAAAATATGAATTTAGTTCTTCAGGAGATACAGGATAGTTAGATGGAGATGTGCGTGAATCAGGAAGGGAAAGTTAACGGAGGGGATGCCATTTCGATCTGGAATCAGGAGCAGAAGAGAGGGCTTCATGGAAATAAGTGGATTTTGCTCGACGAATCGAGGCTTGTTTCAAGTTACGAAGCATCCTGAATGATTGGTAGTCGTCAGTCATCCTCGTGCGTCTGAATCGTCTACGTGCTGCATCTCGATTTCGTTGGAGCTGTTTGATTTCTGGACTTATCCAAGGAGGAGCGGACGACGAAAGGAGGAGGATTTGAGAGGTGCATGGATGTAAAGGATATTTAAGAGGTTTGTGGTGAGGATGTTTACCATGGAGTCAATCGAGGAGGCGGTATAAATTTCAGTCCAGTTCTGAGCTTCAATCTCTGGAAGGATCTTTTCACGGGTTAGGGATTATATATTGCGGAAAGCAATAGTTTTGGGGCGGGACGAAGGTGCTTGGATATTGTAAGATATTTGAATTAGATCATGGGAGGATAGGAAAGGAACAGGTAACTGAGAAGAAGCGAGGAGGTTCTTTTTTGAGTCAATAATGAACAAGTCAAGCCAGCTATCAGACGACGAAGTGTGGTGGGTAGGGGAGAACGGAACTATAAAGAGATGTAGGGAAAAAAATTGGTTTTCAAGGAACAGTTTATCACCTGACTCAGTGAGTCAGAGAGGAAATTGGAATTCAGGTCTCCTGAAATAATGATATTGGTATAGAAAGGAACACAGTTGTATAGGGATGTTTCGAAAGATGTCAAAAGGAACATGAGGAGGGCGATAAACTACCACGTATAGGAGATGGTGAGTTTTGTAGGAAATTTCTACAAAAAGGAACTCGATTTGAGGTTGATCAGTAGGATTTGAGCGGTCAAGCATTCCGAACTTGAGACCATCATGGACAAACAAGCCCACACCTCCGCCAAAGCCAAGATATATGTTGAAATGCAAACGCTAAACGCTTATGGTTCGTTAGTATAGCAAACGTTCTATCCTCAATCATGTGTTGAAAGGATTTTATCGCCTTAAACACAGCTGTCAATCCTCTGTCATACGTTGAATATCTTTGTTCTGATGGGGAGAGTTTTTGGGAATAAAAACCTAAAGATACCAAAATACCCTTCTGCACTTGCTGCAAAACACCACCAACGGAGGTATCAGATGCATCTGCAGAGAGTTATAGATCTGCATCTGCCAAAGGATGTTCCAGCCTGATGGCTTCTGCTAAAGCTGTTTTTCTTCTGACCACTGGACCTGTGATGACAATTTCGATTTTGTTAAGTCATGTAGTCTTGCTACATCTGGAACAAAACGGTGATAAAATTTGACCAAACCCAAAAAACGCTTAAGTTGAAGAACAGTTGTTGGGCGGGGATAATTTAAAATGTCTTGTACTTTGCTATCCAATAGACTGATGCCAAGTGACGTGACATTGAAACCCAAAAAATCGACCGAGCTTAGGCCAAACATGCTTTTTTACATGTTGATTTTAAGACCTGCCGCACATGCTGTCTGTAAGATTCGCTGGAGGTACTCTCGATGCTCTTCCTCTGATAGGATGCAATCAGGAAGTCGTCTAAATATAGGTACAGAGAATCGGTACAAAATGCAAACACTTTATTAAGATGGCGTTGGAAGGTCTGTGCTGCGTTTTTTAGTCCAAAAGGCATTTTACAAAATTCGAATAAGCCGAAGGGTTTATATAACTGCTGTCAATGCTGTTTATGCTTATATAACTGATGATAACTGCAGTCTTTGGTATGTCGGATTGGCGAACCGGAACCTGATAGTAAACTCTATCCAAGTCTAGCTCAGAAAATATTGTTTTACCGGCCAAGTTATGGTTAAAATCGTGGATATGTGGTATGGGGAACCTGTCTGGTTTTGTCACTCTATTTATACCAATCACCACAGCAACGCCAAGAACTGTCCTTGGCGATGCCCAAGGGCTTTTTGACAATTGGACGATACCATCTTCCTTTAGCCGCTGAAACTCAAGTTTGGCTGCTGCCAATTTTTCAGGTGACAACCTCTGGGCTCTTGCGTACACTGGGGGACCCTCGGTCTCTATCCAATGTTCTGTGGTAATTGGTATTGATGGTTTGTCTCTTTGTGTGTCGAGATCACTTAGCACTGTTTTCACAAATTCTGTTATTGACGGGGCCACAGCCCGCACACCATAAGTCCGTACCCGCTTTTATCAGTCGTCGATTTTGCAGATCCACAATGAGGCTCTGTGCTGTTAGTAGGTCAGCCCCGATAATAGCAATATCGACATCAGCCACTACAAACGTCCATTTAAAAACAGTTGGAAGACCTAAACTTAGCTTCATTGTTTCCTTAGCTTCACTTGTGTAGGAAGACGTTGTAACCACAAGGTTTTCAGAAAATCATCTGTTATTTTGTTACCAGCTAGTTCTTTCATTGTGCTTAGAAGATGGTTTCATGTCTCCTAATGTCGTCTTTCAGTAATGACCGCATTTTTTCGGTCTCTGACCCCTCATAAAATTTTAATAATCTCTCTTTCAGAGTCGTGTATCTGTTTTGCTCAGGAGGAGTAATTATAATATCTCTCACGAAGCGTAAAACATCATTCTCCAGTGTTCCGTTAATATAATTAAACTTAGTTTCATCTGACGATATTCGAGCCAGCGCAAATTGTGCTTCAATTCTAGCGAACCATAAATTAAAGTCTTTGGGCCAAAAAGGGGGAATTTTAACACTAAAATGAGATACCTGTGGCTTCTGATATCACTTTTTCGCTGTTCGCGTTTTCATTGCCGTTCTTTTCGCTGTCTCCGTTCATTTTGTACCTAGCGTTTCTAGGCGGGGTCACCACTTTACTATAAGTATTAAACACACTATTTTTACTGTATATATTAAAGAAACTTTATTGATGAAAACACACACGAAACATTTAGTAACATTTTCCAGCTGTTTTATATATAACGATAACAAAATCGATATAGTACACACACCCTAAATAGAATCGACAATTTTTTTTATGTATGAGCTTATTGTAGAGGAGGGCTGGTCATTAATAACAAAACAAGAATATGGAGCTTAATACTAATATTAATAAATAAATTGTTGCCTCTTGTTGATTTAAGATTTTTTTTGGACATTATTGAAATAATTCTTTCCTTGATAACCTTACCGTTTTTTCCCACAAAATATAAGACAAAAACAGATATGATGATTTGTGCTACACTACTCAATTCATTTTCAAATGAGGATTAATTTACCTGTGTAATAGAGGCAGACTGAATGCGAAACATACAAAGAGCCCTTTATTTACTTTATAAAACGCACCTTCAAATCTGAGGCATCAGTATCCATGTAGGAACGATACAAACAAAAAAAGGAAAAAAATCTCAAACTTTGGCGACATTTTTTCCACACAAAAATTGATGTCAGATTCTAATTCAGCATCCTAAAAAACATTGAAAAACGCTTATTCAACAAAATCAAAAAATATAATTTTTTTCACGCTCTTCGAGGAAAATGAAATTTTTAAACCGATTATTGGTTACATACCTTCAAATCGCCATTACTTAGTCACACAATGCACTGGTTGGTATCGCTGGAAAAAGAAGACCCTCAGCTTTCTTTTGATGTAGATAAATGTAAAATTCGATGAACAGAAACCTATTTAAAAAATTGGAAAATCCGAAAAACATTTTGATTTTTAGCTTGAGTTTGAAACCAGATAGGATGATGAAACCAAAGTCATTTCAAGCGTATTACCACCCTATATTCAAGCGTACATTTAAGCTGTTACAAAAAAAAAATAGGTAGGAAAAAATTAAAAAAAAAAAAAAAGGGAAAAGGAAAAAAAAAAAGAAAGATAGATTTCTGATTAATATTTATGATTTGTATTTTATGATGTAAAAAACAATAACAACTTGGTCGTTATGGTGATTTTGGTAAAATGTTTTTAAGTGAGCAGAATGTACACTTTGTAAGAATATAATTGGCTAACTGACATAAGTATCACGGTCAGGCTCGTAGGTAGCAGCAAGTGGTATAGCTGAAGGGTAAAGTAAGGGACTTGTATTCAGAATACCGACGTTCGAATCTCACTATTACAGGAAACTATTTTTTTTGTTAATTATTTTTTTTTATAAATGATTCTTAATTTATAGTTTAATTCTTTTATTATCAAGTTCAAATTATTTGCCACTTTTGATAGTAATTAATTAACCTGGCGATGTTTATGCTTTTTATGAATTTTTTTTTTTTTTTTTTTCTTTTTTTCCAAAAGTTTTCTTTTACAGTTTGGGGAAATTCTACTTCGAAACTTTATATTAGTAAAGTGTCAAACCCTATTTCTTTTTTTTTGAGTTTCACTGTTTCCTCTTTTTAAATTAAATGGTAGTTGAGTTGTTTTTTTTTTTTTTTGGTGTGTGTTTTTTTTGTTCTTGTTTTATTTACTTTAATTTTTTTTCTTTTTTGAATCCTGGCGTCGCGACTGAGCTTGTGGTAATTAAATTGGTACATCGACGGCAAGGCTAAATCTTTTTAGATTTCCCTTATTTTCCTTTTTTTTTTGTGTTGGTTTTGTCTTGCAACGGATAGTCGGTGACAAAGCGTCTAAACGTAATTCATGTTTTTGTCAATGTAAACAAAAGTTGTAGACTAAGAGCCCGTGAACCCCAGACCTTCGTTATTTTATAAAAGATGAAAATTTGTCAGCGCATGCACCCAATAGAGGTACGAACGATGGGTCGTGAATGAAGTTCGGGTTATCGTGGCCTTGGCAGGTAAACGGTGCTAAAGGTGTGTAAAATACCAGCCTACTATCGTCAAATTATAAAACGTGATTTTTATATATATTACTTGTGCAATGATTAGATGATGTTTCCTCATCAGCCAGACACTTACTATCGTGGCAACTCCTTGCCAGACACCCTTAATGCTCATTTAATTGTAATTGTACTTACGTTATAGTATAAAAGCTGATCTTTATATATATTACTTGGGTAATAATTAGATGATGTTTCATCATCAGCCAGACCGTTCTGACAGTTCCAACCCCTTGCCAGACAAGCATGAAGGGTAGTTGTAAGAGCGAGCACGAGGTAAGATACATACATATGCCTGGGTAAGAATGAGATAGTGAGTGAGGTCTGCCACGATCCTTCACTAGGCTATTGTATGTTACTGCACATGTATTGTTTATTACTCAGTGCGAGTTTATATCAGCTTAAATAATTTTATATGTTCTTGTCAAGTATTAATAATTATAAGACATGTGCAGTAAAATACTAGAGCGTGGTAAAGGATCGACAGACATCACTCACTATCTCACTCCCACCCAGCCATATGTATCTTGCCACGTGCTCGCTACTACAGCTACCCTACATGCTTGTCTGGCAAGAGGTTAGAACTGTCAGAACGGTCTGGCTGATGAGAAAACATCATCTAATCATTGCCCGACTAATATATATAAAAATAAGCTTTTATACTATAACGTAAGTACAATTCTGAAGGAAATATCAAAAACTCACGCTTCATAATTTGACTATAGTAGGCTGGTATTTTACACACCTTTAGCACCGTTTACCTGCCAAGGCCACGATAACCCGAACTTTATTCATGACCCATCGTTCGTACCTCTATTGGGAGCATGCGCTGACAAATTTTCGTCTTTTATAAAATAACTAAGGTCTGGGGTGCACGGGCTTTCGCTCTATTGTTTACCAATTTTGAAGCTTACGAATTTTTATTTTTCTATTTGCATGAAACTTCGTATTTAAGTGTTCTTTGGAATGCTGATTTCGAATCCGATGTCGGTTCTTTGGAAAAAAATATATTGAATGCACTTCACCTGAAAATTTTTACCTTTTACACTGTAAAATGTGATAGAAAATTTGTTTAGTCCTAAAATTCCATTTCAATACCCTCAAAATTTAGGAAACTTGTGTATATATAGATATCAATAAAACAAATACACACATATATATATATATATATATATATATATATATATATATATATACATACACACACACACACTATTTAGTAGGAATAATTTATTACTTTAATAATAAATATTAAAGTAATTATAATTATTTATTATTTACTGTAATACAAATTTATTACAAATTAATATTTACATGATGAACAGACAGAACCACATATTAGATTTGATGGTTAGGAATTTACAATTTTTGTTTTATTATGCAGTTGAACATGTTAAAATATAATATTTGACATAAAAATATTATAGCAATAACTGCCTCAATTCCGTTGCTGACAGGATTTTGTTGAATAAAATGAAAATAAAATTGTAAGGTAATAAGCTTCAGTTATTAGAAAAACCCAGTCAACAAGGATTACAAACGGATTAGAGATGTGTTCTGGGATTGAAGAATATAACAAAATATGTAAATACCTAACAATTAAATCTAATATGTGGTTATATCATGTAAATATTAATTTGTAATAAATGATTATTACAATAAATAATAAATAATTATAATTACTTTAATATTTATTATTAAAGTAATAAATCATTCCTAGTAAATAGTATATATATATATATATATATATATATATATATATATATATATATGTATTTGTTTTATTGATATCTATATATACACAAGTTTCCTAAGTTTTGAGGGCGCAGAAATGGAATTTTAGGGCTAAAAATATTTTCTATCACATTTTACAGTGTTAAAGCTAACATTTTTCAAGTGAAGTGCATTCAATATATTTTTTTCCAAAGAACCGACAACGGATTCGAATTCAGCATTACAAAGAACCCTTAAATACAAAGTTTCATCTAAATAGAAAAATAAAAATTCGTAAGCTTCAAAATTTGCCTGACCAAATTTGGTTTGACAAAAACATGAATTACGTTTAGACGCTTAAACGTATCAACTTTATTTTTTTACACGAAATATAGGGTGGTAATACGCTTGAAATGACTTTGGTTTCATCATCCTATCTGGTTTCAAACTCAAGCTAAAAATCAAAATATTTTCCGGATTTTCCAATTTTTTTAAATAGGTTTATGTTCATCGAATTGTACATTAATGTACATCAAAAGAAAGTTGAAGGTCTCCTCTTTCCAGCGATACCAACCAGTGAATTGTGTGACAAAGTAATGGCGATTTAAAGGTATGTAACAAATAATCGGTCTAAAAATTTAATTTTCCTCGAAGAGCGTGAAAAAAAATAATATTTTTTGATTTTGTTTAATAAGCGTTTTTCAATGTTTTGTAGGGTGCTGAATTAGTATCTGACATCAATTTTTGTGTGAAAAAATCTATAGAGGTAGTTTGCTTGAAAATCTAATAATTTTTTTAGAATTTAATCAACCTAACCAAAATCTATGGAGTGGCTGTATTTTTCCTTAAATCCGCAATCAAAACTAAACATCTTGGTGCAGGAATAATGTCGATATCATCTTTTAAACTCGAGATAAAAAATAAATTAGTTCAATGTTATTTTATTTTTTTTTCTCAGCTTCTAGGGCCCATTGGTCGGAACGGCAAAATACGTGTCTAATATTTTTTGTCCAGGAACCCCCAAAAAAATTGCCAACAAGATCCGTGAGAGACTGAGTGTGTCCTCCCCTTGTTAGTACAAGGAAATTAGACCAAAAAATGACAAAACCCTGGACTCCAAAAATAAAAGGTCTACAGTTGGACAGTTGGATATTTTTTCACCATTCTTATCTCTAAATGCCGTAAAAAGTTTTCCTCGAAATAGCATCGGGAGGGGTCCGATCCTAAATTTTTTTTTCCATCTCAAAGCTGGTTGAATTTACTACCAGACCATGCCTATGAAATTCTAATTAAATCCCATGGAATACCCATGCCACCAAGCTAAAACCCACGTACTGTTGTGAAATCTAAGTTTATTTAGTATATTTTTCGCTATAACTCCAATGCAATCTGTTCTATCCTAAATTTCTTTTTTTCATCTCAAAGCTGGTTAAACTTACTATAAGGCCATACATGCGAAATTTTGATTAAATTCCATGAAATACCCACGCCAGCCCACTGAACATATCAAAATTGTCATATTTTACCAAAACATACACATATATGGTGCTGGTATTTCACAGAATTTAATTAATATTTAATTTATAGGATCTTTAGTAAATTTAACTAACTTTGAGATGAAAAAAAAAAAGAAGAAATTTTGGACCGTACAAATATGTTTGGACTTAAAATAAGAAATGTACCGAAAAAACCAGGAATTCACAGCATGTGTGCTGGAATGGGTATTTTACGGGAATTGACCGAAATTTTGAATCGGACAAATAGTTTTGGAGTTATAGCCAAAAGAGTTCCGGCAACGTTTTTTTTATTAAATATTTTATTAATAAAAACAAATTTGTTTAAAATTTCATTTGCTTAATTATTGTATAGAACACTAAATTACCAAAAGTAACGGTTTCTGAGTTATACAATCAAACAGCAAAAACATACAATTTATAACCATTTCCTCCTCCTCCCCCGCCCCCCCGCCACCATTTCCTCTCCTCCCCCGCCCAAACCCGACGCAATATTGAGGAAGACTTTTTACCACATTTAGAGCCAGGAATGGTGAACAATCTCCAGAAGTTAGACCATTTTATTTTTGGAGTTCAGGGTTCGATGCTAATTTTCCTCTACTAAATAAATTCGTTTACTTCATTACAGGACCTTTAGAGTATTAATTCTCAATTGTTGAGGAATTTAATAAAAACAAACCTCGATCTCTTCCAGATAATATACGTTCACGGTATCAAATTCAAACATGAATTTTGTCCACTAAAGAATCAGGCATCGTTCCCCTGGGTATCGGTATTTTGTCAAACTTAGTCCTAAAACGAATCCTCGGGGAAAAAACTATGCTTAATATAGAATGTAATATGAAAATTTTATAAATTTGGATTTTAACATATCTTTTATAAATTATAGATTAAATGGATTTAGGCAGGGCTGCCGATTGGGGACTACATAAATACTTACGTTTATTAAATTATAGATTAAATGGATTGTAGGCAGGGCTGCCGATTGGGGAAATTTAGGCTACAATAAATACTTACAACTAGTATTTATTCATATTTTATTACAATACCAAATTACATAAAGTGAAATTCAATATGTCTGTAAGAAAACATTAGAGAAATTAATGCGAGTCATCAACTAGAACAGTTTTCTTCTTTGTGCTCTTAAGTCTCCCGTTTTCAAATATAATTATTGTTCGCGCCAATCGGCGCTTTTGTGAGGGGGGGAAAAGAGAAAAGATCTAGTGTATCGTTTATATTGACGCACTCTATAGACCTCTAGGTAACTAGCCCTTATCTGCGCTAATCCCTACCAGAATATTCTTCTTTCTTCTATCATCTGTGCTCCAGTACGCACCTTTTTAAATTGCCCAAGACCTCATGGTCTTCCATCACTTCTTTGACCAAGGCGAAATAGCCTTCCAGGACACTGTTCCTCTTTTTAAAAGTGATCCTATTTCCTGTGCTAGTCATTAAAGATTTAGTTCTTCCCTTAATGAGTGGTGATACTAGAGGAGGAGAGCCTGAACAATATTGCAGAACTTTACATGTATGAATGTTTAAATTTGAAAAGCAATATTACCCATTTTTCATTAAAGGGAAATAGGGGGGATTTTTTAAATGGCTGGGGGGAAACGGGGGTTATTTTGCTTCTATAAAAAAGCTTATTTCGGAATCGGCAGCATTCATTATAGGGTTAACAAATAGATGGGAAAGCGCATATGCAATACGATCGAACACGTTATATTTAGCCTAATTTTACAAATCTCAAATATACTACAATGATTATTAAATCAAATTAAATAGAATTTTTCCAGTATATATATATATTATATTTTTTTTTATATATAAACCTTTGAAAAATGAATAAATAATATAATTTTAGCTCCTTGAATTAGAAAAAAAAAAAAAAAAAAAAAAATACATAGTTCTGTAGGTGGGAGACGCGACATCAGGGACGAGAGAACTCGATTCTCAACACCACTATCGATACCTTAGGCGCTCGCTGAGTCGGGCTCAGTCCGACCCCAAAGCCCGAGGTAGAGGTATGGCGAGCTTTTGATCCGCAAGCCCGTAAAATACGCAATCCCTATGTAAGTACCCAATTAAATAGTACCCGATGAACTATAGCAATTTCCATTTTCCAGGCTATAAAGAACTTCGTTTATGGAAGATTAAAAATGGAATTATCAATTTTAAAAATGGAACAAATTTCGATTAGAAAAAATAAAATTAAAAAAAATAACTGGATAAACCTGAATATCCGATGTTTTTATTCCTGCTATAATATAAGTGAATTTATTTTTTTATTTTATTATATCTCTTCTATTAAATTTGAATTTTAATAGAAGACACTGTAAGCCATGAATAACACAAGTTAGTTTTACTACAATATTAAACGATTTAGATAGATCCATCTCTAAAAAAAGTGTGAAAATTGTGAATGAACTGATGAAGTTACTAAGAATAAACTAGGGTAAAAATGAAGTGTAGATAGAAACCACACGTCGTTACTGAACCACAACGTATATTATTGATGAGAACTATTTTATTTTTTTTTTTTGGCATAGTCCTCTATAACACCCTTAAAAAGCTTGAGTAATACTTACAATATAAGAGAAATTAAATAATTATTTTTAAATATGAAATTAAGGTTATTATATAAACAGTGAATGTCAAAATTATTTTCGTTTTTTGTTCATATCATATACTATTGTAAGAAGCGATAAAGCATATTTAATATATTTTTATTATTACAATTAACAAATTGATAAATATTTTTAATGTATTAAACTAAGTAATTTATTAATAACCATAAGAATTTTTAGACAAATCATCCTATTGCATATCCGAAAATTACATTCTATTTGTTCCGATGTTCGAGGTCGAAGATGATAGGTTACCAACAAACCCTTCAGTTGACAAACCTATGACATTTTCGCACACTTGGCCTGTTATTTTTCATGATTAGTAAATCATTATGAGCTAACCAATTTAATACTTCGAAGAACCGAGAAAAAGGTATCTCAAGAAACATTGTAGATGTCTTTAAAAAAAAAAAGAAAATATTGCATTTAATATATTTTTAGCTGCTTTGAACCCACTCTCTAATTTACCATTAATTGAAGAAAATCATTTATTTCAGTTTTGCTATGTCTTAAAAATGGCATCTGCCATCTGTCCTATTGTGTTCAGCTATAAAATTGAATTTCAAAAATTAAATACATAGGTAATTGATTGTTTTAAAAGAGATTATAAGCTTAAATTTAAAAGCAGATTATCAAACAGGTAACATCAACAATTCCGCATAATTATGCAATGTTCAATCTCTTATTTATTCTTATCGTCATTTAAATATTACTTAAGTAATTGAGTTAATTGAATTTAAATTGTTATTTAACTGTGCATCCTCTATCAACCATTTCTTAAATAAATCTTTGATATGAGGTGTATAAAATTAAACCATAGATTTATCCTAAACGACCGAAATCAACTATGCATAAAGTAAGAAGTGCATTAATAGTTGCGCATTATCTAATTTTTAATAATAATAATTTTTAAACTTTACTTAGATAGATAGATAGATAGATTTATTGTTTTTGGACACTATTGTATGGCCAAGGTATTATTATTATTACTTAGAGGTATTATTACTGCAGTAAAAAACAATATTCTGAATTAGAAATGCTCTTTTTTAAATATTGATACATAATTCTTATATTTTTCATTTTCTTAGGAGGTTATATTATAATAACTTAACTTACATGAAAACTAAATTGTAAAATATGTAAAACCTATGTCCCAGAGGCAATCGAAAAAACAAATTACGAAACAACATTTTCGATTTTCATTATGAGAACAAGCTGGTACAAAAATGGAACGGATCATCGGATGGCAGATAATGTTATGCCACTTAGCAATGAAGAATACATATTTTAAATATACTTACCCGGGCCAAGCGAAGGATGCATTCCAGAATACATAAATAAATGAAAAGGCTTAGCGAACCAGAAGGCACGTCCCACAACAATCTCTGACCACACGTCGCCTTGTGTCTTACCCCTACAAATCCAAAATACATAAGGATCAGTTATGATGCGATACCCCCATCTAAGTCTCGGTCTACTCTCGCGGTTCAACACTGATTACTTTGGAAATTTGGTAATGATTAAATCCAAATGCATTACATGACCATTATTTTGCTATTATCTGAACCATATTTCCGTACAGAAATATATGTTATTTATTTCAATATATAGGGAGGCGCGGTAGTTCAGGCAGAAAATTTATTTTCTATTATTTCGGTTGTGGCTCAACTTCGTGTTCGGAAGACCCTTTTGGGGCAAACCCAGCCTCTACAATGTGGGTACTCTTAATTGGGGAAAAACCTGGCGGTTAAGCGTGATTTAGGTCAAATTTCCTCCTTTCACAACCGTTGGCCTAATAAAAGTACATTCTTACCTGTAGTAGGTACTGAATCCAAGACCTTTCATGGGTTGTTAGTCATACAGGTTCTTTTTGTAACCTTTCCTTTTTATTTGTAACCAATGTTATGCAGTTACGCCCAAACCATAACTTTTCCTCCTCCTAGTTGACAATTTGATCAAATCTTTTCTTGAGCCATAAGAATAATAAGAAAAAACCATCAGACCTATCAAGATTAATTTTTTTTTCATCAATAAAGATAAATTTTCTCTATTGCTTAGTCGTTGTCAATACATTAGCTCACTTTTTAATTTTTTTCTAAATAGTGTTTTTAAATAATCTTTGGACATTCCTAAGATTCGTTTAGCCTCCAGCTTCCCGAGCGATTGCTCTTGCGGTTTAACTAGAGTTAGATCCCATGAATATTCCGCTTTTCTCGCAAGTGGTCTTCCAGTTGAGCGATAGTTTCGGAATGTCTTTCAGTGTCAAATACTAAAAATAGGTGATGAAAAACTAGAAGAAAATCAGAAAAAAACAAAAGTCTGTTATCATTTTGACGCATATAAGATGTAAATATTTACGGATATTTAATTTAAATATTCAATTAGATCTGATAATTTTGTCTTCTTTACAAATATATTAACTTATACTTCAAGCTGTGCTGATAGAAGTAATGACAATCCAAAATAACAAAATCATAAAAAATCATTCAAATTTATACAGATGTAACTAACATTTTGGCACTTTAAGTATTTTTTTTGTAGACAAACAATATAATAATAGGAAAATGTCTGAAAAACATTATATAAGATATTTTAACTTTTCAGTGGAAACAGTTTTGTACCTTTGATCTCTACTAACAGCGTCGATGTTCGACGAATTTTTTCTCCTTCTCGATTTCAAAGGAGTTTTTAATATAATGAACAATTTAAAACAACTGTGTGGCGCAAGCACTACAAAAGAAATATGTCTAGAAGAAAAATCAATATCACACAACCACACACAAAAAACAAAATTTTTAATATTTTTTAATAAATAGTAACCTAAATTATATTCTACATAAAACATTTCTTTTCGGTTTCGTGATATGAATTTATGTAATTGGCATTTTTGGTATAAGGGTAAATAAATATTTCAATGTTGGGAACACAGTCATTAGTCGTAATCGGTGTCCGTTCAAATCCGAGAAGGGCGTGTTGTCTTCTATTTTACTGCCCAACCTCAGAATAAATGGAGATCTCACTCTGGCTAGATAATGTCGGCAACCTGTGGCATAACTCTCCCTTTTTCGTTTTATTACATAATGGCGTTACACCCCAATAAAAAATTAATGTTATTGTAGTATTAATTTAAAAAGAAAATATATCAATACCTTACTGTGAGCCTCTACCGAGAGTACACCATGAGATACTTGCGACCTCTGCGGCGCGGTTTAAATTCTGCCTGGGTTGAAATTTATAATAAATTTCGTAACTATATTCGAAGTCTGCAGTGAATCTTCATTTACATTTATTTGTTTACTAAAGCCAAGGATATTTTTAAACGTTTTCTGCATTGAGAAGAAACATGAACTGAACTATCTTTCCGTTCTTATATAATTTATTATAATTATCCTATTTTAAAAAATGGAGTTATAAATCAATAAATAAGGGCTTAGCAACCCAAAGGCTCGATGCTTACAAAAACAGACCTCCCTCCATCCCACCCAACCTACCTCGTATAAACAAGATTAGCCCCGACGCAATCCTCCCATCTACGTCTCTGTCTACCCCCACGTACGTTTACCAGATGGCTCGAAACTGATTACCCTTTCTGAAATACGGTTATTATCAAATCCTTTCCTTGGCCATTTAAACCATCGCGATGCTATTGCTTGAACGATATTTACAGATAAAGCCTCAGCAAATCCACTTTGCGGAGCCTTCTGAATTCTCCAGGATTTTAATATTTTTTTGTACCAAACAGTTTACGCATTACTTTATTTTCGAAAATTTGAAGGCATTGTTCTTATCTCAACTTGGAGACCACGTTTGGCTTCCACATATAACAGCTGGTTGTATAATTGTCCTATATATCCTAATTTTCAAAATTCTGGAGAGTAAGCGCGAACTGAGTAGTTTTGCGACCGAGAAACAACAAGCGTAATAATATTACCTATGTTTCTTCGCGAATTTCATTCCTCCGTGATATTAAAGACCCTAGATATTTAAATTTCTCAACGTGTTCAAATTATATTCAGGAAATATCTAAAATACCCTAATCTTCACCGTTTCTACTACTAACCACATATTTCGTTTTATCGGTATTAATTACTAGACTAAATTTATAACTGGCTTTTATGAGCGTTGTATTTAATTTAATAGTTTTCTCATCTTCACCTAACAGTACCAAATCATTAGCGTAACCAAGAACCGGAATTTTATTACCTATTTCTAGTCCTTTTCCCAAACGCAATACTCATACAATACCTTCTTCTCATGAAGTTCGAAAAAAATGGAGTTAGTTTAATTTTCCTCAGCAATGATTCGTATTCGAACAACAGGCCCAATTATTGTGATACTGTTATATATTTTTAAATGGGCTAACTAAAAATATTTTTAGGGTGAATTTATCCACTTTCGAAAAACTGATTCTTTTATATAATGAAACGGCATCCCAAATTAAGATTTTTTAAAACCCTTTCTCCTTTTGTTTTGTGTGAAAGGCTTGAGTAATTTTGACAATAGTACACCTCCCGTTGGTGGAGGCGGCTAAAGATCTCCAAGGTCTATAAAAGCCTAACGAGGGGAAAAAAAAGGTATTGAGAAAAAAAATAAATAACATTACATATTAAAAGGTTGTAGGATTGATTTTATTTTAATTTATTACAAAAGCGATAACTCCCACTGTAGTGCTGTCTATTGTTTGATTGGTATACTTACTTATTAACACCACTATGGACGTACGCCTCACAAATTTGCGGATAAGCTGAAAAAAAAAATAAAAAAAAAATCAAAAAATACAGAATTTCTAGTCAAAAATTTTAAGACTCGCACAATCACCTTGGCAAGTCAATAACATAACATTAGATACAGACTTACGCATGGAATAAGATCATATCTAGACTTCGCAAAAACCTCTACGGACAAATCAACAACCAACTATGGAATCGAGAAGCATGCTAGAGAATACCCGAAGAAGACAAAAAAAGGAATTGGTTGAGGGATCTACTCCGTTAAAATGATATGCCAGTTTTCGTTCATACTCGTATCATGATCTCATATGCTTGTTGTAACAGGGTAAGTGATAGGTGTGGATTTTAAAATTAAAGAGAAAAAATAAAAAATAAAATAAAATATACTATCGTATAAAATAAAAAAATAAATATATTAATCGAAATGGGCATATCTTCGATAATAAGCTAATTTTCATTACTTTTTAAGTACAACTCATCTTACGACTCCGCCATTTTGAATCACTATACACGTTACTATATCCTTGTATCATTAGAATTCTTTGCTACTGTTTTCTAAAATTACTTTATTTCGCTATACTCCATATCTTGGTACATTATGTATATTTGAACATTATGTCCAATTTTTTAAATTTATTTTAATTACTGATAAGGAAGCAAATTAAACTATAGGATCTTTGCTAAGATATATTTGGGCCAATTTATATCCGTTTGTTTATTTGTTTATTTCGTTTACCGTCACTTTTATGCTGCTATGGCTAATTGGACGATGCTATGGCGAGAGTCCTAAATTTTGCCTATAGAGATATAATTAGGATAGGGAACTTTAACGAGTACCTGACATCGCACAGGCTCGGGACCCCCATTTTACGTCCCTTCCGAAGGACGGCATAGCTAAGGATTTTTTGCTCCCTTTAAAAAATCCTAAAGTCATCTGCCGGGCTGCGAACCTGCGATCTTGGGTTTAGTAGGTTACTATGCTAACTTATATCCGTATTTAAAACTTTCCTAAATAAAATGCATTTAAATTACTATTCAATATTTACGCTTAGTACTATTACATATTAGGGCAATACAATACAGAATAATAGTTTACCTCAAATAGAAGTTTGATGATATTTATTACTTAAACCATTGTTTTAAGATAAAAATAAATCCAGAACAGTTTAAATTGGGAAGATAAAATTGAAAAGAGCTTGTTAAGTTAATTTGAATCTTTGTTTAACAAATAGAATAAAATAAAACAAATAACAGAAGATACGAAATGGAATTGATTTTCTTGATAAAGTGATCTTTCTAAGATAAAAAAATGAAAAAGTTTTCTCAGGCTAATGTAAGAGGAAGAAATTCGTGATATTACTCTCTCTACGATGCTGCTGGATACTAGCGCTACCTGCATTCATTCGATTGAACTAAACCGCTATATACTCAGGAAGATGCATTGCCAACACATTTCAACCTGTCCATTTTTTAAGTTAATTTAAATCTGGTTTAAGAAACCATTAATTCAACTCATTTAGGCCAAGATAAGACTAACATAATCAATGAATTAATATATAACGAATGGCTAAATCAAGAAAATCCCATGGGCTCACCAACAATTTAGCAAAACAACTTAATTTAGATATACCCTATTCAGCTGATAAAAAGTCACATTAACGTACAATGTTTACGTCACATTTCTTACCTCTGTCCAACCATCACTGTATTTATTGAATTCTTCTCAAATCCAACATACTGCTTAATAACTTAATTTAGATTGATCCACAAAAAAATCATAATAAATCATAATAAATTGGTTGTTTTGCAATATTTAAAAATTATGAAACTTTCCAGGTTGTTTCCACTACCTCTCAAGATTTGATAACCAATTTTTTTTTTTTATAAACAAGTTTTTAACTGAAACAGTTTATTTATGGTTGCAATTTTTCTTTCGCTGCACACGCCTAATTTTGTGATTATTAGGGATTGCAAGAACATGTATAACTTTCAACATATTTGTCTTAGAAAGATGAAACAAAAA
Organism: Euschistus heros; assembly: GCA_003667255.2. Classification (NCBI taxonomy): domain Eukaryota; kingdom Metazoa; phylum Arthropoda; class Insecta; order Hemiptera; family Pentatomidae; genus Euschistus; species Euschistus heros. The sequence continues at coordinate 780,663 of RCWM02000460.1, read as the reverse complement.
CCATCTTGTTCATGGTTTTGCGAGAAAAATTAAAGGTTCAGTAGTTTATTTACCTAGCTTTCTTTTTTTTTTCTTTCACTAAACGGCTTTGGAGACCACGCGAATATCAATTTTTGGCTCCTCTCTCGTTTTTTCTTTCATTATTTCTGCGTCTTTTTTTTCTTTCTTCTGTCCACACCACTCCCTCTTTTGAACATCTCCTGCCCACAACAACCTTCAATTCCTTAAGTCTATTTCTATATGTTTCTCTGTCCTGACAGTCCTGGTCCGTTATACCTAACTAATCTTTCCGTTTCTTCTTTCATCTGTTTTATATATCCTCCTGAGCTTTTACATCCTCAGATTTTCTGAAATATTTCTTTATTTAGTCTTTCCGGGACCATTCTTATCATATGTCCATAGAATTTCAGTCTTCTGACCCGGATTTTCGTTTCTATGTCCTTAGTATCTTTATAGATTTCCAGGTTGGGTCTAAGCCTGTATCCTTCTTGAGTCTTTTTGGGGCCATAGATCCTTCTCAGAATTCTCCGTTCAATCCTTAGTAGTTCTTCCAGACTAGGAATGCAAGTGGTTTCTTTATTCTGTGTGAAAATCACAGGACAAATCGAATGTAAAATCACATCGAAATTTCACTTTCTGTAAATTTAATTCCAACCCGAAAAAGAGTCAATTTTGATCTTATATAGTTTTTGTTTGTTAATATATGCTAGTAGTATAACCACAAATAATATCAATTGTATTATGAAAACCCTAATATTTTTATGATTTTTTGGTGAAACAAAAATCATAAAGATGGTTCTTGTTTCATCCTATTAAGACAAATACTTTCAAAGTTATGAATGTTCTTGTAAACCCTTATAATTACAAAATTATGCGTGTGCAGCGAACCGAAAATGGCCGTCATAAATAAACTGAGTTAAAAAAAAAAAAAAAAAAAAAAATTTGGTTTTCAAGTAGTAAGACACAACACAGAAAACAACCTAGAATGTTTCATATTTTTTTAAATGGAAAACCCATAGAAAACATTTTTTTTACTTAAATTTTTCTTTTTTTTTAATTGGTGGTTTTTCCACTCTTAATTTTCTCTATAATAGTTGCGTTACATCAAAACTGAAAGATTTTAATGTAAAATTCTGAAATACATTACAGCATTTCACAAATGATTTTTTAAATAAATGATGCAGTATATAAAAAAATTAGTCTATAATTGGAGGTATTAAAAAAAAAAAAAAAAAAAAAAAAAAAAAAAAAAAAAAAAAAAAAAAAAAAAAAAAAAAAAAAAAAAAAAAGAAAAAAAAGAAAGGATGATTCCAACTCTGTAATATAGAAACTAAAAGATTTAAATATATTACAGCGACAATACCGAATTCCTACTCCGAAGAGGAATTAAATCAATCATTATTTAAATATTATTGTATTTCGAAATATGAAGATAACAAAACCAATATGAAAATAAGATATAATAAATATACTTACAATATAGATAAACTGCGTAAGCGCTCCAAGCTTTCAAGATTTTTTTTTAACTATTGTAAATAGATAATATAATAGAATAGAATAATATAAGTGTAAATAATTAGGTCGAAAATAACCAAACGATCCTAGTAATCGTAGTAAATAAATGCATTAATCCATGCATTAATAAGATTTAATTACTAGCATCCAAGAACGCAGATTCCTTGCGAAGTTTGACCAACTATATATTAAAAAAACATGGTAAAAACAAAATATGCGATTAAACAAAACTCTGGATTCTGATTATAGGATATTATTCTTGTCAAATTTTTATATGATAGTTATAACATAATAAGATAATTTAATAATAAAATCGATCATTTACAATTTACTAATAGGAGCAAATACAATTATTTTCAAAATTTTCAAATTAATTTTATAAATATAAAGTAATTGCAAAGGTTAAATCATTTTTTTAAGTGATATTCCCATCCAATCCATTCGCAGTATTTATTAATTAAACGTACTTGATAAGTGATGTGAAATCAAAAGAAAAATCGCTGATATAGGAAACGAACGGTCGATTTGAAAAATGGGGATCATATTTCAGAGCACTTACACTTATCAGTTTCCTCAATGACCCTAACTTTTGGGGTCAGGGAGAAATGATAAGTTTTGATTTGACAAGTTTCCTACCCCACAGAAAGAAGTTCCGGTTAGAAGAACATCAGCACAGAAATACAAAATGTACAAATTAGTAAAAAATCATTACTCTAGTGGCTCAGTTGATTTATTTAATTTCTAAGTGTTCGTGAGGTTAAAATATTTTATTATATGAATATGCGTATATATATAATTGTTTTTAACATTTTTAAATTTTTTTATATATACAAATAATATTTATATTTTATAACCTAATAATTGATTTCACCTTATTTTCAGGGAAGAATATCAGAATATATGGATACAAATATTATATTATAAAACTTGGTAAAATGTTATATACCAAAATTGAATATTTTAAAGTCATTAATGAGTATTCACCATTTATTTTGTAATAACGATTACTGAATTTGCTGGCTATGTCTTCCATTTCACAAGCCAGTATTTTTTTTTTTTTTTTTTTTTTTTTTTTTTTTTTTTTTTTTTTTTTTTTTTTTTTTTTTTTTTTTTTTTTTTTTTTTTATTCAAGCGAAAATTCAAGAGATACATCAGGAGAACATCCTCCTGCATTGATATTGACATTATCAGTTCAGTCCAAGGGCTCCCAAATCCATTTTCTTATCAACATTCTCCGTGTGTATTTGCATAACATGTCTTTTATGAGAATGACTGGATATTCTTGTATTTTTGTGGAGTTTTGGATTTACGGTGGGTTTCATATCCCTCAACAGTTGATGGCACACCTGCGAAAGTAAGTACGTAAAATTATGTAGCTAACGCACAAAGGTACTATAGGTACTACTATGATTTATTTGAATGTTTATTTTGAATTTGCGCCGAACAAGACAGGTTCAAAAGTACGTGTTAAGCAAGTGGTATGGGATCAGTAATGTAGCATCTGAGGGAGGCAATACTACTCACAATTACTTGATTTATATTTCATACAATGATAGAAAGTGTTAAATAAAAACACACTATAATAGGAATGAATAAGTATTTTATTTAAATTGTTTATAAGCAATATATTTCCATATAAATAATTTTTTTTAATAAGAGCTATAAATATGCGAAAGTTCAGCAGCAGTTAGTAGGGTTTGCAATTAAGTAGAACATGAGTTTGGGCCTATGAAAAAGTAAATGTATAAAAATTAAAAATAATAATTTGATTAATAAAATGACGACTTATGTATATTTTATATGCCTATTTTAATTTTTTTAAAAATTGAAAAAAAACCTACAACTAATTCTGTTTGATATTTGAATACAGATTCAACAGTCCACACAGTTTGTCGACTCAAAGAACAAGGGGTTTAGTTCACATTTATTCCATTTCGACCTTATACATATCTTTTAATTTCCTAAAAGATTAGAAATTCTATTAAAAATAACTCATTAGCTAAATCATTGAAAAAAGTTCTTTGTTATATTGGATACTTATTCCCAGCCAGCTGTGCGCATAATGATTGAAGTACGTATTAGTAGCCGGTTTTAAAGTGCTGATACAGTATCTAGAGATTTAGTACACATCTGGACAGCAACATACTAAACAAACTTATTTTACTATACAAAAATTTCAATATTTCATTGAGTCCAAGGGACCTCTTGCTTCAGTGTAGCAAATAATTTTTTTTTAATCTTTTACACTGAAAAAGGGCTCTTAAGGATGGATTCTCTGCCTTTAGGAGCTAGACAATTTTGCTGAATTCTGGCGATGGGCGAACCGCTGAAGGTTCAAAAGTACAAAATAGTAAAAAATACATTAAACTTTTTCAGTCTTCACCTACAATGTCGGATAATATTTTTGCCTCTGTGGCTCCGCATTCGAGGGATGAATTGGACCATTGAAGATTTTAGGATGTAGGATATTTTGGATATAGTCCAGTCAATATGAAATAAGCGATTTTTTTCTGACCTCAGAGCTCCGTTAGAAGATAAACATACTAAATGTCCCCGCCCCTGGAGGGGGGGGGGGTGAGCTAAAAAGTGAGGGAGGGGAGAAGGTCTCATTTGTCAAACATTTGTTTCTAGTGCCTTCCACTATCGTTTCTAAAAAAATAAAAAAATCAGAATTAAAGTTGTAGAGCATTAAATTTACTTTCATTTCATATATACGTTTCTAGCACTTGACAAATGTTTGACAAAACGTGAGGTAAACATTATATTATTTCCGAAAATTATCGATTTTTAAAAACGTATATCTCAAAAACCGTTGAAAGTTCGACAAATATATCAACAACTTTATAGGAAATTTAATTCGCTTCAGTTTTTATTCATGACATATTTTTCTAGAATCTACCGTTTTCGAGATATAATCGAAAAACACAAAAATGGCACCTTCTCTTCCTCCCACCGTTAGCTCATCCCCAGAGGCGGGGACTTTTAGTATGTTTATCTACTCCTAACAAAGCCCTGAGGTAAAAAATAATCGTATATTTCAAGCACTCTGCACCCCTCATTTCAGCACTCATTGACTGGACTAATAGTAGAACATTTATATTGATACATTTTATACTTTCTTGAGTGAGTTAAAGTAACTCGGATCTTCGGAGACATGAAGTCTTTGTCCATTGCATGATGAATTAGACGGCATAAACATATAAAAGGATAAGAAGTGTAGTTATATCTTATATTCTTTCTAGATGTATTTTGTCAAATGATCTGTATCTAAAAGTGTTAGGCACGTGTTGCCTTAAAATGCATAGGGAAATAAATGAATCAGTAATATATGAACATTTTATAGATTCATTAAAAGCCACTGAATTGTAGAAATCAGCTGGTTTACAAATTTACATTGGTTACTGAATGAAAATGAAAGATAAAGCAGGCTACTCTTTGAAATTCATATTCACAAACCTAGGCGACCAACATCACTGTTTCCATACAGCACTTCAATATTCCGCTATTGATGGAGTCGGTAACAGAATTAACTTAACGAACCAGAAAGTTCGACACCTAACATCGCCGCAGGTAGGAATACTAATTTACACGTCCAGTTCCGAAGGTTCCTATCGGGACTATATTATAGGTTCAATGTAACCGATTTCATGGCTTTTTCATGAATGCATCCCCTACGGTCATAGCAACACCTAATTATTTTTAATTTAATTTGAGAACCTATAATTTTATAGTTGTTTTGCATCTGTATTGATTTTGATACCACTCGACGGCTAAAGCTATTATTATCTATATTGAAGAGTTGAGTACGCTTAAATATTTTTCATTAATTCAAACAAACAATTAACATTATTTAATTGTGAACTAGCATACCCCGATGCGGCTTCGCTCGCGTTTATTACTAAAAAATCTTTGAACTTTTTCACTAAAAATTAAAGTTTCATTTATTAATCGATAAAAATATTGTATTGTACAAAGTATATAAACAAATTAAATTATAGCACAACCGAAATATTTACATTTCGAGTTTTGCCTCCCGATATTGTGACAATGATTTTATTGGGTTTTCAGTTTTTGATTGTCCTGCATATAATTGTGAGAGAAATAATCAGTCTGAACTTTTTTATTGTAATAAATTAATAAATAAAGGCTTAGCGAATCGGAAGGTTCGATGCCGACACCACCAACCGTTGACCGCACACTTCCCTCCAACCCACTCCTCCAAAACCCAAATCCCTCTGATCAACCTTGACCCAATCATCCCATCTGTTAATTGTGATAGCTAAAATAATTTTAATTGTTTTAATTGTAATGTTGTATCAGTAGGAATCATTGAGATTCTAGGAGTAAATGCGATATCTCAAGTACCTGAGAAATAGGCTCAAAGATATTTATACGCAAAGCTATAATTTGTAGGTATTTGAAGATTACGTGAAAACATATTTGGACATATATTTTTTAATTTAAATTTATGTGTTGGTAATCCAGAGGGACAGGGAACATTTACTGTATTAGTCACGTTACGGTAGATTTTTAATCTTCACTGGGATTCACATATGAACTAACTGTTTATGGACTGTTAAAAAAAAAAATTAAACATTCAGGGGACTCAAGGCTTTCACTCATAAAGAGGCACCAATTGAGTAAAAAAAATTTAGGATAAATGACTCCGTTGTTAATAACATTCCTGATCAGTATATACACTCCACGACAAAATTATAGGACACCCCCCATTTTTTTTAGTAATTATTGTTATAGACTGCAATACTTTAACCAGAGCTAATAAATATTTTTTTTAAAATACAAAGGTACTTGGGAAGGACCGGTTTGTTTTGAATTCTGATTTTTATTCTTCACGAAATATCTAAATCATTAATATTTACATACGTCAAAAGTATAGACAGTCTCAGCTCTCATATAAATCTCGTTCGTAGTGAAATCTTATAAAACATTACATCTTTGTACTTCATGTAATTAAATTTAATGAAGCAATGCCAAAATGGAGTGATTAGGACGTAATTAAAACATTATGTGATAAATTAGACAATACATATAATCATTCGTATTTTAAATATGGCATCTCCTAAGGAATTCCCTTAGGCTGGGCAAGGACTATAGCCAAGATAAAAAAGAAGAGGTAGGTTCATGGAAACAACTGTAAAAGAGCAGTGAGCTATTTTACACCTTTTTTTTTTTTTTTTTTTTTTATTGAAATATATGTACAATCTGCCTCAGTTAAGGGCAATAGGTAACAGTGCTAAAGATGTATTCATTCATACAATATATACAAGTACTCATACACACAAAATAATGATAATAAAAGATAAAAATAAAAACAAGTAATAATTATAAAAATAAAACTAATAATTCAATTATCAAGAATAAAATGAAATAATAAGAATTAAGTAACAAAAATATAATATATATATATATATATATATATATATATATATATATATATAAACAAATAAATAATAATAATAAAAAATAAAAAGAATTAGTTACATTCTTACTATATGTACAAAACAGACACACTCAGCCTGGGGAACCACGAATCGAGCCTGTTCCCCGACTTATTGGGGGTCTAGGCCAGACCCGAGAGATCCCAGCGCTGCTCTCTCAGCTGCATCACTGGTAATATCCAGTGGAGGCTGAGTGGGAGCGCTATAGCCACATATGCTCTGGACATGAGTGGAGAAGCTGGTCAGTACCAGGACTCCAGCATAACATTATATTACAAAGGTCTCGGGGCCATTGCCGTTTCAACCTTCTGGGAGGGTTATAGGGATGGTTAAGACTGGATAGGGATTGGGCTAGAGGATTGGGATGATGGGATAGATTTTGATGAAATTTCGAGAATTTTGAAGGAATGAGATCTAGGACAAAAGATATTTTTAGGTCATTGTGTAGGGTTTTGTTTGTAACATAATAAGGTGCATTGACAATTGTTCGGAGGACTTTGGATTGGAAAGTTTGGATGCGTTTGATATTGGATTGTTTTGCTGTCCCCCACAGTTCAAGTCCGTAGGTTCAAATTGGTTTTAAGATTGTTTTGAGTTTGTTGTCGACTGAAAGATGAGAATTCCTGCCTAGTAGTCTGTAAAGCTGGCTGAATCTCCTATTGAGTTCTTGTCTTTTGAGTCTAGTGTGAGGGTTCCAAGTTAGTCTTTTGTCAAGATGAAAGCCAAGGTAGCGTACTGTGTCGGATATAGGTATAGGAATATTATTGAAACGGATGGGTGGACAGGATTTGCGGCAAAGGGTAAAAGTTATATGACTGCATTTGGCTTCATTAATTTTTATTCTCCACTTGCTGCACCAAGCTTCAATCTGTAGAAGATGTCTTTGGAGGTTGAGGGAAGCAAGTTTAGGATCTGGATGGGATGATAGGATAGCAGTATCATCTGCAAATGTGGCTAAAAAGGTATTAGGATTGGTTGGTATATCGGCAGTGAAGAGATTATAGAGGACGGGACCTAGGACGCTACCTTGTGGCACTCCGGCATCGATAGGATAACAGTTGGAGAACTCTGAGCCACAGCGGACTCGAAAGGAACGATTTGAGAGATAGGATCGCAGGACTAGGTATAGGGATTGGGGTAAATGGGTCTTGAGCTTGAAGAGCAAACCCTGGTGCCACACCCGGTCGAAAGCTTGCGCTACATCCAGAAATGCACCAGTGCTATACTGCTTGTTTTCAAGGGCAGAGGATATATGATCAACAACACGAAGGCCTTGTTGAACAGTGGAGTGACCAGACCGGAATCCAAATTGATGGGAAGGGATGCTTTGGGATTCGAGTATGGGTAGGATACGTTTTAGAAGGATTTTTTCAAAGATTTTTGAAAGGATGGGAAGTAGACTTATAGGTCTATATGATGAGGTTTTGTTGGGAGGTTTACCTGGTTTTAGGAAAAGAATGATGATGGAATGTTTCCATATCAGAGGAAAGTGGGTCGTGCGAAGTATACAGTTGTATATGTAAGTAAGGAAGAGGATCGCTTTTTGAGGGAGTTGTCGGAGGATTTGGGTGGTAATCAGATCATATCCAGGTGATTTGCGGGATTTCAATTTTTTTAAAAGGAATTTGACCTCAGAGGGGTTGACTGCTTTAGGAGGTAAGGAGAGAGGGATCGGTGAAGTGAGGAATCGTTGAACATTAGTAGTGTGGGAGGGGATTTGTTCGGAATGGGGAATAAATGTGGTGGAGAGGTGCTTGGCAAATTCTTCTGCTCTGTTCTCATCTGAGGCAGCCCAGGATCCATCTTCACGCCGGAGAGGATGGGAAATATTTTGGTATTTGAGGATTTTTTGGTTGCATTCCAGAGAGAATTGTCTGAGGTAGAGAGGGAGGAAAGATAGGATTTGTAGGATTGGGATCTAAAGGAAGCCAATTTCTTTTTAACTAATTTGGTGTAGTGGTTATATGTTCTCCGATCGTCAGGATGCCTGGTTATTTGCCATAGGGATCTAGAATGACGTTTGGTTTGGATAAGGTCTATTAGTTCTTGTGGTAAAGGATTTTTATTACGATTGATATAGGATGGTTGAGGAAAAGATGCATTCCAAGCTGCTTGTTGAATTAAATTCGTAAAGGAGTTGGCTGCATCATCTAGTTCTTGGGATGTTTTCAAGGATACTCTGAGGTCTATGGAATCAGTTAATATTTGTCGGAAAAGGTTCCAGTTTATTGGGCCTCTAATAAATGATGGGGGAGGAAGTTTGGGTATCGGTGATAAGGATAAGGTAAGGATTAAAGGACTGTGATCAGAGGAGAGGTTGTCTAAGCGTTTGATGGAATGATTAATAGCACCTAAACCTGCATGAATGAAGAAATCAAGGAGGTCAGGATTACGAGTGGGATCTGTCGGCCAGTAGGTAGGAGAGCAGGGAGAAATGTAGTGGCAATGGTTGGAATTAAGTTGGAGTTGGTGATTCTGGCACCCCACTGTTGGTGTTTGGCATTAAGGTCTGCACCTAGAAGGAAGTGGTTTCCAAGTGAATCAAGGAGGGAACTGAATTGGGTGAAGGAGACTGTTTTTCCAGGAGGACAATAAACTGCAGCTATTGTCAGTGGGAAAGGGAAGGTTTTGATAACAACTGCAGTTGTTTGTAGGAAATTATGATTTGGTAAAGGTAATAAATAATGGGAGAGGGAATTATGGATGATGACGGCTGTGCCAGCATGAGCTCTTCCGTCCGGGTGATCCGTCCGATAGGTTTCGTATTGTGCTATTTTGAGTGTTTTATTACTAGTTAGTCGAGTTTCTGTAATTAGGGCTATATCAATATTACTGTCGTGTAGTAGTGCTGTCAATTCGTCAGTATGATTCCGAATACCATTCGCATTCCAAAGGAGAATGGATAGGGAAGGTTTTATTTAGGGATTTCTTTGGGCGGGGATTATAATGTTGGATAGTGCACTAGTTAGGAGTGATATGAGAGGAGTGATCATGGATCGGAATTCCGAGAGGAAAGAGTTTAGTATAGATGAGATATCAGTAGCATTGGGAGGAGGCGGAATATAAGGAACTGTGGGTGTGTTGTTTTTAATGGGCTGGATTATAGGATTTTCTGGGGGTTGAGTTTGAGGCTGAGGGATTTGGTTAAGGGTTGGATGTTGGGGTTCGTGGTAAATGTTTTGAGGCTGGGGTTGTGGCATGGCCCCTGTTCCAGTAGGTAGCTCTCTGCCACCCATCATACTAGCATAGGAGATGGCTCCATTTACTGGTCTAGATGGCTGTCTTCTTGCTTGACTCACTTCTTCATTCCTTCCTTGAGCTGGTTGGAATCGAGCCTTGAGCTTCTTGTAGGTTTCACACCCTTTATAGTTCGCCGGATGGCCCTGGTGGCATAGAGCGCATACAGCTGGATTATCCCGAGGCTTGTTGCAGTCTTCGGTTTTGTGTGGATCACCGCACCTCACACATCTAGGCATATGATGACAATAGCGCTTAGTGTGTCCATACGCTTGACAGTTGTGGCATTGAACAATGTCCCTTCTTGGATATGGTCACTATAATCACATTTGTATAATAGAGCCGCTTGACATCATAAATTTTTTCTACACCTGGAGTTGGCTCGAGGTCAACAAAAAATAATGGCAACGGTATTTTGTTACCCGTTCCAGGATTCATTTTGTTATCCTTGACCACATTTATAATTTGGCGAACTTTAAAACCCATAGAAGTAAGCTCTTCTTCTATAATGTCTGCTGGTGTAGTGTGGTGGAGGCGCCGAATTACAATTCTAATTGATTTTTCGTTCTTGAGCTGATAAGTGTGGAAGTCGGCTTTGGTATCGCTTAAGTATTTGACTATTGCACCGTAGGCCTCAGGTGTATCAGGTTGTAATTTGGTGTCATTTGTTCTATTTACACATGAGTAGGCTCCTGGGCCTATAATTTTATTTATTTGTTCGCTAAAGAGTTGGATGCTTCTGATATTTCTGATGTAGATTGGTGGGGGGCGTGGTATCTTTTTGTTAACTGTTGTTTCCATTTCTTCAGTTTGAGAGTTTTTTTAAGAGGTTCGAACGGGTTTGGAGTAAAAAATGGGGATTCATCTTCAACTGCTTGAGATGAAGGTCCTGGCTGTTGTTCTTGATTGTTGTTAGGAGTAGATGGAGGCGTGGCTCTCTTTTGTTTTCTAGATCTGGGTTTTGTCGGACTAGGTTTGGACTCTAGGGACCGACTTCTTTTGTTTTTACTTGACATTACCATGTGGTAATACCTCATACTGGCATTTCAGGGCGAGTAAATAAAAATATAATAATAAAAAAAGATAAGAATAATACGTTCCGCGTCTTTTGAACTTGACCCTGAATTCAGTGAAGAGACGCAATAGTCCCTACGGCTGTCAGGTAGGTACTGAAGACGGTAGGCAGGGTGGGGGGCCGTGCTTATCACTGCTCAGCTGGCCTGCCGTTAATACGATATGCTCGTAGGTTATGATATACAGTTTTATTCACTTGCTAGTAAATATGAAATTACTCACAGTAATAACAAGTCCGATGCTTCGTCCTTCTTTTCCACTGTTGATCCACAACAATTCACACTGTAAAATGCTGTAAATCACAATGAAAAAGTGATAAATGAAAGAGACGATACGTAAGCTACATTAACTATCCGATATTTATACTTATATGATTATGGATAATAAAGAGTTGTTATTAGAAATGTGCAGAAAGATTGTCAAAGCTGACAAGAATTCAATAGAAATCTTGCGAAACACACCAATTTCCAACATAAAAGCACTTAGAAAACAAAAGACCACAGCAAACGTTTCTGCCCCTTTAGTAAGCACAATGACTAACATGTACCGTGCATTTCCTTTATCAGTTGATAGGGCATTGGCACAGAGATACAATGTACCTGAAGAATTTCTTTTGATGACAGAAGATACACAAACAACAAAGTGTTATGCAGGCGAGAGGCTCTACAATGGTGGACAAAACACTCTGATGCTCCTGATGAGGAAACAATGAATATGATCAGTCTAGTACACAAAGGGCATTTCAACAAGACAGAAGATTTTCACAGAATCAAATGGAGTAAGTCAAGGATACAATGGGGACCCACAGTGCTTGAGAGGAAATCCATTATTGTTCGAGAAGCATCAATAAAAATTGAAAGATCAGAAACAACAAGAACTTGTCTGTATATATTGGGAGCGTCACCCGTAATCCCTAGAATTAGTAGAGAGAATTTACTGGAAGTGACTAAAATTAGAGATGCTAGCCTGTCTAACAAAATGACTTTCTTTTCCCAATATAGCATTCTGTTGTCAAACCTGAGAAGCGATATAAGAATGTTGCCAACAAGCATAGCAGTCCCTGCAAGATTTGCTAGATTCTCTTATGCTGTCCTTGGAACCAATTACACTATAACAGGCATAAACTTCCTAACAGATAAAAAGAACCCAGAGTCAAAGGAGTTGTGGATGAACGCCATCTATAGAGCCTTTTACCTGAATATAAATCATGCCGACATTACACACCTGGAATACATAAGCATACAGGGAATGGCATTAAGGCAAATCTTGGGAGATGTCTCATTACAAAATCAATCATCACGATTTCTAAGAATATTGTTAAACATAGAAACATACCTAGTGAAAGAAATCAATGGAGTGACATTAGATATAGAGGAGCATGACCCCAGATATCAGTATAACAGTGCCTTGAAGATATTTTACACCTGAAGATATTAGAGTCCAACAATTCAGCTACAGCTAGAGAAATTTGAGAACTTCGCTTTCAAACGAATTTCAGTAAATAGGTGTACTCATAAAGTAATGTGTTAAGGCAATTATAAGTGTTTTCCTTTATTTCTCATTATGTATTTTTTTAAACCTTTTTTTGTAACCACGGACTTAGCCATTTTTTTGTTGTAACATCTGTTGTTTTGTTTACGCTCCCTAGTGAACTCTGCACCACGCTAGGCATTGTCTCCATGTTAGTAGTAAATGAGTAATGTTTCTGTTCAGTTTTTTCTACCAGTCAGGTTTAAACCTTTGAAATTTGGTCCGACGGCAGTCGTCAACATTTCGCGGCGTCAGAGATCTCATCGCCGCGATTTCGTACCCAGGAAGCGGCTAAATTCACCAGAGAAGACACGAAGTCTGGTGAGTGGAATTTTACTCATCTTTTTGTGAAGCAAACCAGTTTAAAGTGTGTTTCTTTTCTTTTTTTAATTATACAGTCCACATTTGCTCAATATAGTTTTTATTTCTTTTAGTCAATTTATCAGAAAAGCCCGTACATAATGTTTGATACAAAACCGGTCATTTAAAGCTTCTTTAACTAAAAACAAAACCTCCTTTTTCAAAGGCATACGTAAACAAAAAGAAATTTGCTTCTGAACTTGTCTTATGAGGAAAGAGATAAAAATGTCGTTTTCAGTGATTTTATCTGGAGAGATGGGTTTCGATGCTATTTTAATAATTTAAAAAAGAAAAAATATTTCTAAGCAAACCCGAAATGGAAGGAAATGGGGTCATTTCTTGAGGTAGGAATAGGGTACTACGGAAAGAAAGTATTAATATCTTTTAAAGAAAAATGTTTATATATATTTCATACAGGAACCGATTGTTCAAAGAACAACTGACTCTGGGGATCTCCTTTCAGTTCATGCATCTTTCGGAAACATATAAACAATGTTTGCAGTCAATAATACTGCTATTTTTAACCTGGCCAACCAGATTGCAAGATGTGAACTGCTGGGGAGAAACATACTCGAGTACTTTATGTTCAAGGAAATAGCTTAACCTGATTTAATAACCTAAGACTTGTATCATAGAATGCAATCGATGTTCACTAAAGGTTTATACAAAAACTTTTAATCTCGTGGAAAACGAATGGTCAAGGTCTTGGAGAAAAACAGTGGACCAAAAAATTACTGAGTATTTCTACTGCGAGATAATAGCTAAATATACAAACTCTAGTTTGTTTAAATGTGAATGTAAATAGAAAAGAAGGGAGGTGCAGTCAGAAGATTACACATCATTAGTGCAAGCAATTAAGTTGTGTCAACTTTATAATTTGCGCCGTTTTTAATACTTGAAAAAACAAAAACAAACTTCAAAGACATAAATCGTGAATCAGACAGCTATTTATACCTCAGCTCAGATAGCTAATGACATAAAAACTTTTTAAATTTATAATATAAGTTTTTAGAAGGGTTGCTTGATAAGTTTAGGGTCTTAGCAACAGGCTAGGTAAAATATGACGTAACCCTTAAAAAGTTTAACCGGGGACTAAACGGCCGAGTTCGCATCCCACCTGGGCGGGTTAAAATTTATGTCGTGGCGGACCCAAAAAATGAATCTTGATCTCACCACTCCTAGCTATAATAGGTGATAGTACATAAAGAAGTTGAGCTGTAACGAATGATAAAAGGTTTAACCTGTTTTTAAAAGTTATTTTACTCGAAACATTTGACATACGAAAAATACTTCATAGTTAATACTAACTTCAAAATCACGTCTCTGAAGCGGTACAGGGAACAAGAATAATTTTTACTACATTTGACGAGGATTATCAAGAGAACAATGTGGTGATCAATCAGTTTTGGTGATGAAGCTCCATCCTCTCCTACAGTAAATCGCTGGATAAAGCAACCTACTATATGTAAGATCGCCATCCTATAACTAAACATGGGCCTTCAACATCTGGCGGGAGATAGTACAGCAGGCGTGTTTGATTAGGCAGGTTAACATAGGGTATACCTGTTATGGAGGCGATTATTACAAACAAAATAAACGCAATCGTGAACTCAAGCACAAATACCTGGAACAGGGTCTGGGGATCCAATAGAGCGAATACGAGAGGTGTTAATCAGTTGAATTTACAGCGAAAAGTATTTGGTAGTTATCAGTGATCCCTCGACTACCCGCACGTTCTCTGAGCCAAGGGGCCATGCTAGATAGATGTGATGCTGGTCTCACCGGCATTGATTAGGCACATTCTCAATTGGAACCTTAGACATGATATGAACTTTGACCATAATGCGATAATATTTGGCCTGTGTACAAAATGTACGATATCTCTACGTCTTTAAAAATCATTATGGTACTCGAAAAGTGAATGGAAAACCATTCATGCTACGATGGAGGAAAATTTGATATATTGATAAAAGAACAGGACCCAGCAAATACGGATGACTTGGACTATAGGGTGTCTACTAGTCATATAGATGTCACCCGTGATGCTATCAAAGATTCACTCCAGCAACGAAAGGAGAGATCTCGACCTGTCCAATGGTCAAAACTGAGACTAAATACGTTACCGAGATAGCTCTGCAAGGTGTCCAATTAGAGGTTTTTTGTTACGACAATAGTCTCACAATCCTTCATGATGAGTACAGATCTAAGGCAAGAGTATAGGGTGGTTTTTGGCAAGCCTACCCTGCTAAGGGCGACTGGAGCATCGAAACAAACATATGAATAGGGAGTTGAACCCCAAAAGGATCAGCTAGGGTATTCATTCAGGCAAAATAATCCAGGGATGACCCGTCCCAACCATGGGATCTTCGAGAGAGGGTGGGTTCTGCATGCATGAATAATTATATAATGTATGACATTAATGTCCTTATAAAAAATGTAAGGATACATTGAAGGCCGATGATCCTTATCTGCTTTAGCGAGAAGAGTAGCCTAGATTCAAAATGAAGAGAGAAGGATCGGTGGCTATACCAGATAATCTCGCTTTGCTAATCGACGTGGATCTCAGGAAATAGATGCAAATTTTCTGGTAGATGCAACAGAAAAATGGAATAGGTGATGGCCGTCAATCTCCAAAGAGCTTGCGGACTATATTCCAGAAACGTGGCAAGATCATACACAGTATGATCATACATAGAGGAGCAGTATAGAAAGAAGAAGCCATGCCCAGAAAGGCCACTGGAAATCAAAGGATCGTGATGTTAACCCTAGAAAAAAGTGAATAAGTGAAATAAGGTTTTTGTATTACTGACCAGCAGTGATGGCTTCCTAGTAATCATTGTGATATCCGCGTAGCCTAGCCTCCAAGGAAGGGAATAAATAAAAATGAAAGGATGCATTATAATTACAACAAAAAAAAATAATCAGCAGTCGACCGCTTTGGTCATGCAAAGTGAATAGCGATATGTTGTTCGGGCAAGCACTTTTACAGTTTACCTGTAACCCAACAAATAAAGTTATATAACCTATAACCCAACAAATAAAGTTATATAACTTATAACCCAAAGTTATATAACCTATAACCCAACAAATAAAGTTGGAATAAAGAAAAAAAAGAGTATAGAACATAATGTTAATTAATTTGGAATCAGGGAAGCTGTAATTTCGTACAATGACAAAAACTATTTTAAAATTATAAAAACAAATATCGGAAAGAGAGTACAGAATACCTACTATGTAAAAGTAATTGGTCAAATAAACAAATTATTTATTCGAGAACTTGTGGTGGGGTGAAGGGAGGATGACTTAATTTCATTTATAAATAATCACAACACGTAATGCCTTTCATACTTCAGCCCACCTTCAACAGACTATTAATTAATTGTTTTGTTCTTTGGAATTAATCAAACGGAAATGAAAAGACTACATTTTCATTATAATAAAATATAATTAAAAAGGAGTATCTTTTATAAAAATAACATTTCCATTAGCGAAATGCCTTTGAATCTGACTATTCCAATAATATAAAGTCAAACGAAAAATATTTTTTATAAAAATCACTCCATTCAACCTTCTTAAAGAAATTATAATGAGGATTGAAATTCAGAAGTTGCTCATTGAACTAGAAGCTGGCTCAAGTCGGGAAAAGTTAAGTTAACTCCTAGGCATTAGGGCAAACAAATGTGTCTGACAGTTCGTTATAAAGTTAAGATTAAATTAAAGTCGTTTGACCACGCGAATAACTGGATTTATAGCTCGCCTTTATAACCAAATTCAGGAATAAACGTTGATTACTCATTTTAATGAACTTCGGCCTTAAAAATAAGGTACTTCAAAAAAAGATTAGTGTAAAAGCTTCTTAATTAGATACGTACAACTAAGAGGAGTTCACATTTGTGAAGCACTAAAATATTGAATAAAAATATAGTTCTGTAATTTATACACTTTTATAATCCAAGATGATAAACATACTAACGATAAGATAGTGGAAGTCCGGTGCACCCAAGGGTCATGAAACTGTTAATGGTAAAACAGAAAAAAAATGAGCAAACACTAATTAAGTTAAAGAAAACTGCTTAAAAACTAAAAACAAGATAAAATAAAATTATACAGAAAGAAGTACAACGCAAATAACCCTTAAGTGCAGAGGATATTATTATGTTAAAAATAACAAAATAAAATGGAGGATCAGCTGTTTGGGTTGCATTTAAAAAAGACACGCTTCAGGTCAATCCAAATATTTATATATTTTGTTTGTTGCTGTTTATGGATTTCGAACAATTTTAGTGCACATATCCCATTATTAATAAAACAAAGTGTTATATTTATTGGCAGATAGTCGATTTAACTCCTTTTGCTGGCGTACGGAGCTTTGGCTCAGTAACAATTAATAGTTTTAAAATAATGAATGTAGCTTATATTTAAATGAAATATTTGACTTAAAAATGTCCATTAATTAAAAAAAAAATATGTACTCGTAAGTATATGATACAAGTATGTTTGTAAGTTAAAACCCATTGTAAAATGTCAACTGACACCAGTTCTCATGATGCAACAAGTTAATGTGAGTTTTACAAGTTTAGATTTGAACTCTTCCATGTGCAACTGTTTGCACAGCCTACATCTTTCTATAATGACTTAAAAACTCAGAATTGAAATTTTACAGAAACTTCAATTAGTAAGTACGACATACTCATTACGAAACTGTAAGACAAATTCTAAGTGTCTTGTAAAGCTGATCAAATTAAAATATTTAGTCTATTGCCAAGTTCATAGTCTAAGAAAAAAATGGTTGAGGACTTTGGTGCATTTGAATACATGGTAAAGTTAACTAGGCAGCTAGTAAAGGCTCAAGGTATCTTACCACATCTTACAAAAAGACACGGCAACAAAATAAGTGAATCTATTTTTTATTAACTGAGTAAAAGAGTTTTACGAAAATAGCTGCTTATGCCCTGGTAAAAAGGAATATGTTTCAACTGTGATTGACAATGTCAAGGTGCAGAAACAGAAAAGGTTAATTCTCCTTTGACTAAATGAACTCTAGAGCATATATAAACAGAAATATCCAGATTACAAAATTGGTAGTTCTATGTTTTGCGCTCTAAGGCAAAAGTGGTGCGTTCTTTAGGGATCATCAGGAGCTAATAGTGTGTGTTTGCAAACACCACCAAAAAACCAAGCTTATGATAGAAGGGGCAAAGCTTAATGCAAATTATCCCCTCATAACTTTCATCATATGTGACATTGAAAATGAAAAATGTATGCTTGACACCCGTTCAGAATGTCCTGAACCAGATACTCTGCTTGATTAAAAGGTAGCATTTTTATTGAAATTCACAGCTCTATAACTCAAAACGTAGTTGAGTCTCAGTCATAATTTTTTGAGGTGTATTCTTATTAGTAAAAGGAACATTTTATAAAATTTTCACTTGTTTTCATTCAGTCCCTTTTCAGAAATTGAATTATGAAAATAGGAAAAAGCCTGCTTTCAGCCTTTTTTGAAAACCCGTAGAGAAAAAAGAAGTAAATTCTCAAGAGTAAAACTCTACATGCTTGCTTCACTCGTTTAACATTACACAATTAAAATTTCAGAAATCAGAGATAAGCATCTGTGGACAATGCCCCGTGAATTTGCATGATATTTCGGTTTCTTAACCTTTATCAGAGAACCAAATTGCATCACTATAGAAACATACAAATCATATCCCCAATCAATGTTGACTATTACAATCAATTCAGCTTTGTCATCTTTATTACACAAAAATCCGAATAACGGGGACCAATATTGAATTGATCGAGATCTTTCAAAAGTTGATGGAACGATCAAGTAGTCTGAAACTGCTTCAGCATTTAAAATGAGGCAAAGGGTTGGAGGGGAATCGTTAAATTCAACTTCTCATGAAAGATTTAGGGAGTGTCCAAATGGATTTTAATTGTTTAGAACTGGAACTCTCTTCAGAACCATGCATATTTCCTAATGCTTAAGCCCAAATTGAAACTTTGCCATAGCGGTATACGATATCCTTGGAAGTATGAGATTAATAACCCAAGATTATTTGATAATCCTGAGTGTTTTAGACTGAAACCATATATTAAAAAATATTGTTTCTATTTCTATGTCTACTCTCGTTGTGGTCAAATACATTTACCACTAAAAGAAAAATTTACAGGGTTTAGAGAGAAAGAATTATAGAGTTGAAATGAGCCTCATCCTTCCCACTCTGGATAAAGTGGGTTGGTAACCTGTAAGAATTATTGGTCGAATTGAAGTATATAAGGACGTTAACGTCAATTCCTAAAAAACAACAATAGTTAACATATCTCAATCAGTAACCCAAAGAGAAAGTATTTTTTTTCTCCAGGACTTACCAACAATGTATTTCACACGCATGTTGAATTTTGTTTTTCATTGTAATAAATTATTTTTCAGAGTTTTCTATTGTCAGTCGTTAATTAGAATTGTAATATAGATGTAATAGTACTTAATTTTAAAATATATATTCACAGAAAACTAAAATAAAACCAAAACTAGAAATAAATAAAATCACAGTGGCAGTGAAAATAGCAGAAGGCAAGCGTGTGTTATCTAAGCCAGTATAGACATAGAGCTTTGTGAAACGGTGGCGGATTATGGACCGTGTACCAGTTTGTTACGGCTTTCCACGTGTTCCCATTTACCCATATTTAAGACATTGTTTCTGCCGTTGGATCATCCAAAAATAGAAATTATATTAAAGGTTCTTATGAAAGTGAGAACAAGGAGAGGGACGAAATTGATAGTTATTAAATTGTTAATTTTACCATTATATATGAAAAATTGAGAGGTATAAACTAGATAGTTGAAATTTAAAATTAACAAAATATTTATTTAATTTATCTGTTGCATTTTACCTCTGGTAATTATTTCTATATTTAAAGTTTATTGTGTGGCATGTCACCTTTTGTATTTTTATACCATATAGTTTTGTTATTCACGAAAATAAAAAAATAGGATGTTATTTCATGTAATGATAGATTTTTCTTCTTCTTCTTTTTTAGATAAAAGTGTTATATTGAATAGACAAAGTTACAATCTTCCCCTCTTTAGGGCAATATGTAAAACCTGTCAAAAAATCCATTAACACAATACGTACAATGAACACAAAATAAAGTAAAATTAAATTAAAAAATAAATCCCTAATTATACTATATACAGAATAACAAAAAATAATATAAAATGTTTATCTCTAAATACTAAAATTAAATATTACAACACATTGGCACTAAACCAAAAGCGTTATATGCCACCGAAACCTGGTCACTTAACAGAAAAATCTGAAAAAAAAGAAGAAAGGGAAATGATTAGGAAAATTTTGGGACGAAGATGAAACAAAAACAGTTATAGTTTACAGAAAAGGTTTAAAATTGAAGAATATTCTAACATCGAGAGACAGGCATGAGAAAAAGACATCTTAAATTCTATGGCCACATAATGAGGTTTCCCGATCACAGAACTACAAAAAGAAAAGTAAAATACGTAGCATCTCTTGTTAATGGAGGAGAGTGGATCCAAAATGTTAAAAAAGACTTAGAATCAGCCATAATCACTAATGAAGAAATAATTTTAGAATAAATGTTGAAAAATGGGAGGTTAATCCAGAGACAAAAGCTAAATGCTCGCAAAAAATGAGAAACTGGTGGGCAAAGAAAAAGAACAAGATGTCCCAAAATTGAACCATCTTTACTTAGCGTCCTCCACCTTGAAAGCTTTACAAATAACTATATAAATAAATTAATAACAAACTGCAAAGTTTAAAAAAAAATTAAATTTAAATAGTCACATAATATAATAAAAAAAAACTATAATAAAAGATGAATGGGAAGATTTTATTCGATTTGATTTTACCAGCCAACTAGAATTTTACAGTCACCATAAAGGTCCTTTGCTTAAATATTTTGTCGCAAAAATAATCAGAACATTTTATGAATTATTACTACCCACTTGAATCTGGAACTATAGTACTGAAATAAATTCTTAAAATAATACAAAAATTAATTATAAAAAGACTGCTTAAATTAGAAAAAAAAAACTTCCATTAATAAAAGATCTTGTGTTCAATGCTCTATTCGGATTAGTTTTATGATCACAATTGAATCTTCACCAATCATAATTTTATGGTGCTATGAGCTAATCAAATCAAAGAGTTGTTTAGAATTGAGGTACACAGCGTATCTATTGTTTGAGATTCCACCTGCAAAAATAATGCTAGTAGGCTCAACCATTTCCCCAATCATTTGAAAGTGCCCGTGTTACGGAACCCCCTTGATGGAATTAAACACTATTCCCTGTTAGTTACTTGGGAATTGAACTGGGGTTTAGATGATACTGCAGCAAAGCATTCACGTTCTAGTAGTTTCTTTATGGCAAATCCATTTTACTTTAGATAATATTTTTTTTAATTCATCAGATGTTAAAAAAATAAATTTGGCTGTGGGTTCCGGGTCATTCTGGTACAGAAGGTAATGTATAAGCAGGTACAGCATCTAAAGAAGAGTGTTCCCTCTTTCCATTACCGTTACTCCCCGTATCTTAGCCAGATCTTAAATCCTTCTTGAAACAGCATGGCCTAAAAGTTGGCTCCGCATTGACAGCAACAACAAACTTAAAACAATGAGACCTACGCAGGACGATGGTTTCAAGAGTCAAGATTAAGCAAAGAAGTGGCGATGACAAGACTACAAATCGGACTCAGTCTAATTTATCAGACTATAAAACACATTCTTGCGAAAAGCAAAAAATAAAAGAAGCAGAAGCAAGGTGGCTTGAATAATCAAAATATTTCAAAATGGTTAGAAAACAACATGTTTCCTCAATCAAATAATAAACTATTTAAAAGAAACTAATCTTTATAAAAACTTAAGGTGGTTCTAACAACATATAGTGATAAGCGGCAACATAAACATTTATTGATAGGTTTTGCCCACAACCTATCAAGGACCCTATTTATTGATACTGGGTAGGCAACATGAGAGTCCGCACAGTAGCCAATTCTCGGTTGATAAACAAAAATCCTTCACCTTCCTCAGGGACACTCCAATTCCAATAAGAAAGAGAATGGAAATGAGGAAAACAGTAAACAAATTGAATACTGGTTTTATTAACTGATTATGATGATAAATATCAAAATACATGTCTTTGTTATAACGTGTTCTTTAAACTTGTCCATTTAAAATTTAATTTTTGGTAGTTTAAATATCTACGGTCTGCGATATCGCGAAAAAATTCAATCGAAGGTGAAATAAAGGCAAGATTAAAGGCGAGTAGCTCTTATTATCTCTCGATCGCAAAACTACTCAGTTCATACTTACTCTCTAGAAATTTAAAAATTCGGATATATACTACTAATTATACTAGACTAATATACTACTAAAACTCTTCTATGGATGCGAAACATGGCTGCTTACGTTAAGTGAAGAACGACGTCTTAAACTTTTCGAAAATAAAGAACTGCGAAGAATATTTGGACCGAAAAAGGATGAACATACGCGAGAATTTAGAAGGGTTCACAATTTGGAACTGCAGGAGTTTTATACCCCCATTTCTATTTTATGGTAAATAAAGTTCAGGTAATAGCAGCGAGACGATTAAAATGGGTTTATTAATGACAGAACCCCCCCTAAAATCAGTTGAGCAGGGTAAACGAACAATGGGTAAGCCGAGACGTAAATGGGGGGATTGCGCCTGGGCTGATTTTGGAGATTAGGTTGATGGTATGGGTTGAAGGGAGGTTGTTGTCGGCATTGAATCTTAATAAAATTATTTACCTCTATCATATACACTGGGGATTCGATCAATCGAGACTTTAATATTTTTATTTAATTATATCATATATTACTATTTTGTTTTCACAAAATATTCGGTAGGTAAAGAAGACACTAGGATAACTTTATACGAGTATCACTACGAGGAGGCGGGAGGTGGGGAAGACGGTCTACAAGGAAACGATCCGTCATAAACAATTTCTTATGAAAAAAGGTTCGTTCAGTTATATACAATGAGGATCGTGAATTGGCTGAAAAAATGCCGGTGAATTAAAGTACAATCAACTTATTGATTTACATATGTAATAATCTTTTTTTTAATGTATAACGATTCTTCAAATGAGCCAGCTATGGACTATGTGGATTAACCAAAATGGTTTCCGGAGATGTTTAGTTGTTTCTGATCTCTTTGGTCTCTGTCCTTTCTTAAGTTTTATATGTGGGTTCCTTCAACATTTTCTGAAAAGCTTGTCTGTCCTGGATGTGGGATTCACAGATGTTGAAAATAATGTTTGACTTGATTGTACCACAATGTTGTTTTCTTTCATGAGCTGGTTCTGTGGATGACGCTGGTCAATCTTGACTCGTTCATTCTGTCAAGGTCTCCGTAGAATTGAAGGCGTTTCTTGATTGTGTCTATAAGAGGTTCTTGCTTTAGGTATAGATCATCTTTGGGCCTGTGGTACATTTCTCCATTTATGATCCTTGGGCCTAAAATCTTCCTCAAGATAGTTCGTTCCTTGACCTCTAGTTTCTATATATATTTAGCTCCTTTAATAATGGTTTCAGCTGCATATAAGACTCCGGGGGTCTTATGTACATTCTATGTATATTAATTATTATAGCATATATAATAAATATTATTTTATTATTAAATAGATAAAGGTATTACATCAATGTCCTACATCATATTTTCTTATGCATTTCCTTTACATTGGGGAGGTCTGGATTAACCGAGGATTTGGTTATACAAACCTATCTCGTTCCAAACCTCGTCGGTTATTCGAGACCCAATTGCAACTAATTTCCAAAAGTTCAGTTTATTAAGGCTATCCTTCAGAATCATCTCTTTCTTGGAATTAAGTACTCATTTTATTATAATACTTGGTTTCTTCTAATACCTTTTCGATAGAACTCTGAATCATTAATTTTTTCCCCTGTTCGAATCTAGATTTTTTTAAGGGCTGGTAAAATGCTTTATTAAGAAGTTTATCAAAGACTGATAATTAGAAACCTTTCAGAAGTTTAAAGAAAATTACGGACCTCTCAATTCTATAGCTCGAGTGCCAACCCGTTACGCTCCACTAGTGTTTACAGAACTCTATTTAGTTTGTCCAAGCAATTAAAATAATCAAAGTAAATCTCGAGAAAGACTCGATTTAGAGAAAATTATCTGATCTGATTGTGCAAATAGACCAATAGTATCATTAAACTCGCTATTTCAGGGTTTCAAAATTTATATTTCCTTTAACTATATTCTTAGTACTTAAGGATGAAGTGATCTTCGAAGAAAACAAAATAATATAAATATAATAAAATTCAACTAGGTACACTGAGTTCAGGAGAAGTGAATATAACTTTTTCTAGCTAGATTTTATTAATTTTTAATAAAATTTATATAAATAAGAAAAGCAAAAGAAACAAACAGTCGTTGAAAACACTGTATCATACATTTATAGTGCCAAGATTTTAGCAATAAAGTCTTAAGAAATAAGCCGAAATGTTAGCACAAAAATGCATAGTACGGTGTTTCCATTGACTTCACCCTATACTCTCCATTATTCATATTCGATCATGCAATCTATATAATTAAATTTGTTTCATAATATTCAGAAACGTTCTGAGAATGGAAGATGTTTATTATTGTGTCCCACAACAATAGTTAATATCACTACATTGGACATTTAACTTCATTCATTATTTTCATCTTAATCTTTCCTTGAATTTGTTATTTGTATAAACAAAATGTATGAGCAAAATCATTTGCCACTCCATTTTATAACAGAAATGTTATCAATATTAAAATTTTAGTACAAAAGAATTAAAAAAAACTCAATTTCTCCCTGGCTGGGAAAAACAATATATGATGGATATGTCTAACTATTATCTACTGCTTTTCCCAATTATTATTTTAAAATTAAAAAGATCAAATACTTAAATTTGACAATTTTACAGTTACTTAAATTAATAATTAGTGGATGTGCTACCAATGTAGTTGCTTCACAAGCAATTTTTATTTTATAATTTTTTGACATTATAACATTTACTGGATGTATGTTGTTATGTACAGTTGTAAATTTCAAAGAATGGATATAAAAAAAAAAAAAAAAAAATTAGTGATTATCCGAAATAACCATAGCTGAAAGATAGTAGAGGTATCAAACGTGACTTTTTTTTATTCAAACCAATATAGCTCCTAAAGGGTAGTTCATATTGAAAAATAATATTTAAGAAAAAGTATTTTCCATTAAACTTCTCATAAGGAAAGAGTCGTCAATTTTTGGTTCGAGCAACACCAACAAAGCTATAACATGTCAAAATATTACATTTTTGAACGTGAAAAAAACGTTACTACAAAAAAGTACAGACCCTCATCCAAAAGACATACCCATGTCATAATAGATACTAGGTTATTTTAAGAAATAAGTCCCTATCTTTTTCCTTTTAATAAAAAATTGAAAAGAAACAAAAATTGCATGTTGCATTATGAGTTTATAAAACTCCCAACTGATAACGATTTTATTACAGTCTGATGGTTTTATCATATTGATGGTTTGCATGTCCATACATTGCATTTTATAATAATTAATAACAATTATTACAAGTATTATTGGAACAGATACTGTAGTTGATATTTTATCTTACAATATCGAGAATTAAATACTTATATGTTTTACTTATTGTTATAATTATTTTATCCTAAAATAATTTTTAAGAAATAAACTATATTTTAAATAATTAGACAAAAATATAAGATTTGTAAGACTGTTGCTTAGTTTGTTGATTGTTGATATAATTCTGTATCGAGTACAAAATAGACAATAAAACGAAATTTAAAAAAAAATATTATTACACGAGATCTAACATGTAAATATTAAGCCACCTATTTAAATTGTATTAGATAAATATAGTATCTTCTATAATTTAGCGAGGCACTTACAGACAATTTTTAATTATAGGTTGTGCGCAACCCGTCATTAACTGCCTTGTAAACCTCAGATGTAAACTATCGATTGCAATTTTTCAATATTAATATTTTTAACATAACCGGTTTTAGAAGTTAGTAAATAGTCAAAGTGTGATCGAAGGAAAGGAGTCCCTAGTGGACATAACATACACCTCAGTGACACACAGCAGTAGAGGCTTTAAATGCGACAATCTTTCCATAAAATAGAAGGGCTGTTATTGTTATTATTAGAACTTACAATGCAGCAGATAATATTTAAAAAAGTTTTAATGAAGTAGTTTTAATCAATGAAAAAAAAATCCTAATTCAGGTTTAACACTTCAATATAACAAGCGGCGCACAGTGGGGCAAGTAGCCCTAATTGTTACCATAAACTAAATATTCTTACTTACATCTTAAATAATCATCAACATTGGTTCTTAAAGCTATATATCATACACTGAAACATTGAAAAACCTAAATCACTCACTTTATTTGTGTACAATACGGAAAAACTTAGAAAACAAAAGAAATCACAATTTTCATTAAAATAAGTAACACACTTTCTATCAACAACATTTCCTCATCATATTCGCTGTCTTCTTCTGTGTCAAACCTATTTTTAAAAGGAAAAGAAAGAAAGTTTAAAGCCTCTGTCGGTAGTGACTTAAATTTTTTCTTAAATAGTTTTCGTTTACTGGGTCTGAACTCAACAAAAAGTCAATGAATATATCCTGGTTGGATTTTTCTCGACTAGACATCCGTGATGATCACGATATTTTTTGAAATCCTTGTTACGAGCTTCCTGTGCTTCCCGTACCATGAATAAGAAACTTGTCGAGGATCGGTGACATCGGGTACCATGGGTACTTTCTACATGATACTTTGTAGTATCATGAGCAAACGCTTGATAGGAGTTAGTATTAATTTCGTACCCATTTGATATTGCTATCAGTATTGTATGAAGCCTTTTAATTAGTTCAGCCTCAACTCCGGTAATTTCTGACGAAATATAAGCATGAGAGAAAAATCGCCAAGCCGTATTTCCATCGTTACTATTTCCAAAGCCAGGTTTAGGCATATCAACAATCAAACCACATTTTGTTTTAAAAAACTTTCTTGGATTCGACTCTTGGTTTCCTTAACAACTTGTTTCTCTTGATTGCTGCGGTCTTGCCATTTTTTTTAGGGGTAGCTTGTAGGATAGGTGTATAGGATAGGAAATAAAATGATTTTTTCGTCTATGCACTAAAAAAGGAGAAATATTTTTTCTGACGCTGGGGCAGATTGGGGCAAGATTTTTCAACGAAACTATAATATTTAGATAATGTACTAGAAGATGGTCAAAAAAAATATGCTTGGACGGGTTTAGAAGGTTGCTAAACCCTTCGCTACAGATAAACTAAGGCAAATATAATACTATATTTCACAATTATATATCTGAAGATGATGATTCCATGTCATGAAAATATACAAGTATTAAAACTGTATGTAAAAAAAGTAAACGATCTGTTAATAACAAATTGTCCACTTTCACCGATTATCAGTACAAGACATGACGGTTATCAGCTTGAGGAATTACATTATTTTGTTCTGCAGAGACTTAACTTACAGATAATTAAGTCATCACGTTGAAAAGAAAATTTAGTTGTAGGACTTTCTGGCAGGTTTTGCTTTAGTTTGCCCTACTTTGCGGCGGAACGACATGAACTAAAACTTGGAAATTTGCATAAAATCAAAACAAAAACAAGATATTAAAAAATTAAAAAACTCCTAAATTCTTCTATTTTAGTGTACACAGAAAAAAATAGGTATGTTGATGGCAACCTATATTTCTTGTTTTTAACAACCGAACCTCCAAACTTTATTTACCTTTTTCTTTTTTAAAATTATTTCTTTATTATTTATTATTATTATTTTCTTGTATGCAATAGTCCAAGTGCTCCTGTACCCCGGAGGATATGGTATTTTTGTGAGGCTTGAAATCCTTAGTATAAGAACTGGCTATCAACCAAGTATGTCATCATCCTTTACGTTTTTCAGAGTTAAAAAGTATTGCTGCAAGCTTGAAATTTTAATATTTAGTTCATTGATTAGAAAAAAAAAAGCTATTTCAACGAGCACTAGTACCTGACACTTGCATGAATAAGTGGTCAATACATGAGTTAAAATAAACTTTGTCAAATAAAGTTTAAGTTTACATATATGTTTGAGTGACCGATTTAGGGAAAGTGGGTATAATGACGTCACATCGACGTTTGTTTGGTCGCCTGTCAGCTTTGTCAATGGAACGTAACATGGATTTAGAAAAAAAAAACATTATCATACTCTATTATAACGGCTCTAATGTAATTGTGGAACTAATAAATGTAACTAATGAAGGTGGTTCAATTCATACAACTAAAAAAGCAACAAAGGTCGAGGTTTAAAAGAAAATATCACGAATGAAGATACAATGGAAAGTGTCCCAAAATTTTTGAGACAAAAATGTCGATGTTATCTCCAGCACATATCCAAGAATTTATTTTATTATCAGTACTTTCCGCCTTTTGTTAAGAATAATGAACGAGTCCATCGAAATGAAAAAAGAAGGTTAAAACATGGAGTTAAAAGAAGCTTTTATGGAAGTTTTTATCACACATTGGAGCACAATTAAAAAGTAGTTTATCGTAAAAACCATAGCAAATTTAAATTTCAAAGAATTTTAAATAAGATGATACTAAAATAGTATATCATATATGTCAAATGACTAACGATGTATCCGACGTTTTAATTAGAACGTCTGACAGACATTTCAACAGTTATGCTGGGTGACATGGGACACATCTGAAATAATTATTTGAAGATCTATATGGAATAAGCGGCAATACAAATTTGAAAAAAGGATAAATATTTCAGAATTATAACATCTTTTACGTCAAAGTGTATGGGGTTTTAATGCATAAACTGGTACCGTTTTCAACCCATCTTCTATAAGAAAAGGACAAAGAAAATATATCAATAATTAAGGAAAATGATTAAATATATAAAATTTAAATTTAATTTATCTTAGCTTAAATTATTTTAGCTAAAATTTAATCTTCGCCATTTGACAACTAATTTCCTAGAATCAATCACTTAATTTAATCATGGTTAAATCTTTTATTTATTTTTAAGTGGACTAATATTTATTTGATTATAAGATTTAATCATTATTAAATTAGGTGATTGATTCCATAAAATTAGTAATCAAATGGCGATGATTAAATGTTAGCTATGATTAAATTTTGTCCAACTTTGCTGCACATCTATTTATTCACGTGTTAGGTACTAGTGCTCGTTTTAAATCGCCAGTAAATTATTTGTTTTCTACTTAGCAATCAATGAACTAAATTACAATAAAATATGAAGCTTACAGCGATAAAGGTTTTTTTTTTTTAATTTTTGTTTTTGCTTTATGCCCTCTAATGCGGGATTAGAAATTTCATAAAAGCTTCTATGGATTCTATTTTACGTAATTATTTTATAAAATCACCAGGTGTGACTTGTTCTGGACCAGAAATCAAGTACTTAATGTTTAATTTCATGCCAAATAATTTTCATTCACAATCCTTAATAGACGGCGAAATAAAATAATAAAATAAAAAATGATATAATTTCTAGGGGCATGTGTTGCTGATAACCAGAAATCGGAAATCTGCCTCCACATGGTCCAGCCAGCGCAGTCTGGGGGTCTTGTTGGGTTCATACGATGTACATGACTCAACCATTTTATTCCCCCTTTTTAGTTCAAGAAACTATATCAGGCTCTCCAAATAGTTCCTTTAGTTCATTTTTTGTTCTTATGCGAGAACTAATGCTAACAGTATCGAAAATTTTTTCGAAGCATTACCAAATCTTTTCATTGAATGCAGTAAAAAAAGAATCCATTCAACATAATAGAATCAAAACGTAGTGGTACTTCTTAATTCTTGATGCTTTCGAAATCTTAATCACTGATTTTCCAGTTTTATGCACTTTTATCATCTTCAAGACACATTTGAGCCGTTGTAACGTGATAAGTTAATGGTTTCTGTTATGCTATGTTCCATTGACAAAGCTAACAGATAAACGACGTAGGATATGACGTCATTGTGTCCACATTTTCTTAATCGATTACTCAAACATGTATGTAAACCACCACTTTACAGAACAAGGTTTATTTTAACTCATCGAATATTTAGATGAGTATGCAACGTAGTGTTTTTAAAAAAAAAATTAAGCAAAAGTCAGCAATATACTTTAGATTATATAGTTAATTGTGACATTCGGAATTCAATCGTGCCGAAAAATATATCGTGTTTATGTACTCAATATCATGGATTTTGTATATTTATATGAAACACAATTTTAAATAAACTCCACATGTAAATTGCTAAAATAACAGTTTCCTTTTCGTATTCCAACCTTTACATTACATTACATTAGGAATTATTATTTTTTAATTTTGACACAAAAACAGAGCTGCAATAAAAAAATTAAAAAAAAGTTGTATAAGTTCTTTATTCATTATTGTATAAGTTTTCTTAGTATCGTGATCTTTCTTAAAGTTCGATAACTTATCACAAAAAAAAGTTCGGATTCATAGAATAAATAAAGAACTGTAAAGATGAATCTAAAATCAAAATTCTAATCAATAAAGGCCATGTTTTTAATTCAATCAACTTTTTTTATGCGTAGAAATATATATCGCCGACTAAAGAAGTAGACGATTAGCCAACTATCCTGACTAGTTCAACTCTATTTATTACCATTAATTCTGTAATATTTTAATATTTGATAGAAGAAAAATTTTTTTTTCAAATCTGTATTATTATTATTCTGAATGTTATTTGTCAAAAGTTGATAATTCAAATTTCATCATTTTATTCTTTACTGTTCATGGTAAAATAATATGTGTTTAGGATTGTATTTTTCTATGCCATAATTTGATATCTATAAAGAAAAGCTTCAAGGGAAAAAGTTTTTCTTAGGCATATTATCAAATTGCGGCATAGAAAATACAACTCTCAGTAAAGTATAAATTATAAAAATTTGATAAACATACAAAAAATGTGACATAAACTTTTAGCAAATAACCACAGATATTAAAGCTTCTTTCAGATTACCTGAGAAATGTAAAAAAAAAGTCTTTTGGATGGTGGAAAAGCAGCTTATATATGGTCTAGCAATAAATAAAGTTTCTACATCTAGCTCTGTGTTATCTTTGTTTATTCTGCCTATCCATCTGGTTTTTGGTCTATCACGTGGACTCGTGCCAACTACTGTGGCATTTATGTTTGTAGAGACGCACTGATGGATTGCTTGGGGCTACTTCCCTCACCCATCTCAGCTTCTAGCCTTCATATCGTGAGATACAGCTGGGCGAGATTTTTTTTTTTTCTTCTTCATTTCTCTTTTCTCAATATTTTTCAAGCTCTATTCCTTAGTCTTTTTAGTCTTTCCGCCGAAAACGTTTGAATATAGCACCTGAACAATAGGTCATAGTGTAAAGTGCTATATAACAAAAAATATTGTCCATTAAATGTCTGACCAAGAATAGTTCTTCAATTTTCGATCCGAGAACCACATCTGAGGTAGACCTTGTCAAAAAATTTCCATAACTTGAAAAATGTAAGCAAACGTGAATTTTTTTATTCAAACCAACATAGCTCCTAAACGGTAGATCCTAGCAAAAAATGTTATATTATCGAAAATATTCTCCATAAATTTCTGAACAGAAAACTACCCTCAGAGTTTTGATCCGAGCAACAACAGAGATAGATGGTGTCGAATCGTTACATTTTTGAATGTTGAAATAAAACTTAATTTAAAAGACAGCCAGAAGATATATCCATGTCAAAAAGACTTCGTTACTCCTTTATAACCCTCAAATTTCAAATAAACGGGCAAAAAATAGAAATTGAATGGGAAGGTTATTATTATATTATTATTCATGATTATTACCCAATAATAAAAATATTTGCTATCACAATGGAAACCTACTTTTACGTTAAAGCGTATTGATAATGTTTCCTTAATTACATATCTGACTTATTCCCAAACTACAGGCAAATTGGGTCACTCGACCATTAAAATTCAATGAAGTAAACTTCGTTGAAAATATTGGTTCCAAATCCATTCTTTTTATGTGAATTTATGATATTAACTGAAATTATTAGAAATATAATCGTTTTAGGGTTACATTTTTAGGTTATTATACGTCGTTTAACATTGTCGTGGCTTGTCCCTATGCTTGGATTTACAATTATGTAAATAATTATTATTTGAAAGGGCGAAATTAACTCAACTAAGGGGTAGTAATATTAAAATATAATAGTGAAAGAAAGTGAAAATGTGTTTTTCAGGATGATCATGCCCAAGAAACCAATCTCCGCGTTATTTTATTCTTGTCCCCATGACTTTTTAACATTGGCGTGTCATTACTAAAAATGTGATGAAAAAGTATTCGGAAGAAATTTTTGGAATTTTTGAGTATTTATTTGAAGCGGCAAGTAGCTGTTTCTCGTGGACACATCAGTTCGTAAACACGCAACCATTTAACGTCGGAATATCCTAGTGCAAACACCATCTCTGACTGTGAGGTACATTAATTGTTCATATTGTCATGCCCACTATAAATCAGTTAAACCAAATATTTATTTGAAACGGGTCTCATGCGTTTTGATAGTAGACTACGGCCCTTATAATATACTCCCGAGAAAATGCGAAATAAATGAATAGGATTTCGGGGGTAATATGTTTAACCTTATTTTCACATTAGCGTGACCATTATCATCTAACATCATCTGTCTGTTTATATTCCATGTAAATGTTAAGATAACACGACAATGTTACAAAATTTATTTTAAAATAATTTTAAGAAAACTATGGCCAAAATAGAGTGTGATATTGATATTGAGAGCGAATTGATGTGATATTCGTTATGAAGCAGGAATGTTTCATGTTTTATTTATTTTTTACAATGGAACCTTAAACTACTAAGATCCATTTTTCATTTCATTCACATTGTCATGGGTTAAAATTATATACTGAAATTTAAAAAAAAAAAGTAGTGATTCATGTGTTGCAGCACCACCTATAATCCTCACAGGTAGCCTACAGGAAATATCAAATGTTTGCAGCAAGATTTATAAACATTTAAATTTGCAAGTAGTTTCATCACAAACAGACTTACACACACTCACGGTAAAAGATCACACCCAGAAATTATGTCTGATGTAGAGCAAACTTCTACAAAACATGGCCATGAGAAATGTGCGAGATAATATATAAAGAAAGTTAAAAAAGAGTTGGTTAAAGGATCTCGTTGGATAAAAGAACGGATAAATCATGGCTTGACTAAGTACCGCTGGGTGCTGACCTGCATCACGCTGAACATGCCAGTTTTATTTAATATTATCATTGCATCTGATTATTGTCACGAGGTAACAAACAGGTGCAGATTTCAAAAAATATAAATTTATTTTTATTAAAATAATTCTTCTCAGTTACAAACATGTCCACGCGCTAACAAACATAAACCAACCTGCCTATTTGGTAATTTGGTAGTATTTAGCCAATATAATTTACATTCAGTAAGAAATTATGGATAAATATTCATAGATAATAAGTATAATAAAAAAAAAATTCTAATTTATTAAACAATTTCTTTTTAGTGCTGTTAAGTAAAACCCCATTGTGTAAATAGCTATTTGTTAACTATAGTTAATAATGTCGCGGTTCGTTTTAAGTCCTGTATTATGTTTTAATGCAGTCTTTCCTAATATATTCTTGTAAAAAATGGTTTATTACTGTTTTATTTTCGTACCATTATTATTATTTCCCCCTTGATTTGTGTTTCTGCTTGTTTAGCGTTATAGAAATTTTTTAAATTTCTTAATAATGAATTAATGTTGATTTCTTAGGGGGAGTAGCAAGATCGTGACGTCAATGATGAAGCTATATAGCTTTTTCGGTTTCATTGTTCGTTGTTTACTTTCTTTCCTTTTGATTTTATTATCCTTCCTTGGAAATTTTTAGACTATTAATTATTCAATTAGAATATAAGCTGTTATTTTTGAGGGTATCAATAGGGTATTGTTAGTGCATTAAATCCAGAAAAGGTTTTTAAAAATATATTTGCAGGCAGCTTTTAACATCCTTAGTTTACTTTAAAAATATTTTTAGAAGTTTTTGAGCAGGTCGTTAAATATGCATGGGCTGTTTGTGAATACACCAACTCCCGGCTTAATTCGTTTAAATTATCACTTCATAACCTTCTACTACATTTTTAAGAAATATTCCAGGTACCGAGTCTTACTCAATAAGAATTATATATTCCATTCTATTATTTATTGTTATATTGAATTAAAAAAAAAATCGATTATACTGCATACGCTGACGTAATGATCATAAGGCACAAAGAGACCTAAAATAGGTAGATCACAAAGACATAACAATCAACTTTAAACAAATATTTTATGTAAAATTGAGATGTTTATTTTAAACTATAAATGTGTCGATTCTCGATCCCACCGATTCTTCAGAAAAGAATCGTTATCGAGAGTCGAGAATCGACAATCCAAAGTCGATTCTTAGGAACTGCCACAAACGTTGATGATGGTTTTTTTTATTCCTATGTAATTGTTATACATAAATCCTTCTGGGTAAGGTTAATTTTTTTAATATTAAATAACAGAGCAAATTTCTATCAAGTACTAGATCAACGCAGATTGGTAAAAAATTAAATTAAAAAAATTCAAATTCGAGCCTAGCCTAACGTAAAAATATTTTAAAGTGTACTCGAAATGTGAAACGAAAAAAAAAAATTAAATTTTCAGAATGTCAAAGCTTAAGTTTTAACGAAATAAATGCAGTCAAAAAATTATACCAATACATTAAATATTTTTATAATTCTTAGGGGATTTTCCACATTCATTCCACAATGAGCCCTCGTGAACTATTAAAACAACATCCAAAAATGCATAAATGCATTCTCCCGTCTGCAGTGTACAGGTGAAAGGTTTTCTAAGAATTCGCGATCCCTTAAGTAATAAAGATAATATAGAATATTTGGAATATTTACAGATACTAATTCGTTTCATAACCACGGAACGAGTCATACAATAAACATCTAATTCTCCGCTGTGTTAGAAGTCAGAAGATGTTTTAAAGTGTTTCATCAGCTTCTGCTGCATTTTATGAATGTGCTTTGTTGGAATAAGTTTTGAAACAAGTGTTTTCAGTAATTTCTGAAATATAGCATTTTCATACAGTCAAAAGAGTATAAATAGTTTGTGCCTACGTGCGCCAAGGAGCTATTGGGATTTCAACGTCCAATAAACCCTGGGTAAATAATTGAAACAAGTTTCAGCAGCCAGTTTCTTCTCGCCTTGAGTTTCTTTCAGTAAATCGCTAAAAGTTTATTCTAGTCATTTTATTCCAACATGTTTCAAAACGAAGGTGAACTGTTCCCAATAGATAAAAAATATTGGGTCATTGGTAAAGTTTTTTCAATCCTCGTTCTTTACCATTCTTCTCTGTGTTAAGTGGGGACAAAAAGTAGCTATGATCGTCATAATACCTGCCATGTCCTCGGATACTGGTAAGGTGGGGGTCAGCATTAATCTATAGTCATTACTTAGTTGCCTGACAAATTATAAATAATTTTAAAATAAACAATTAATTAAATTTATAAGATTTTCTCGAGAGGTTCGCGTGGGGTCAAACAATTGAGGTATGTTAATTATAATCAGATAAAAAAAAAAAAGAAGCTATTTAGACATTTAACAATCAAATATTTAACTAATAAAACGGTAAATGGTCTGTAATGTAAATTACTTCGGTATGACTAATTATTTATTTAGTTATCTTTCGTTAGTAAATTTTAACCAAGATACAATTTTTAAAAACTTTGAAAAGAACAACATTAAGATCTAATAAGGACAGTAAAATTGAATTTCAAATTTCCTAACCCTCCAAAACTTTTGTTTCAAAACATTGACTTCAACCTATTATATGAATATTATTAATAAAACGATCTCCCCAATTGATCTTTAAAAATGATTTACTTTTGTATTCGAATTAAAGTATTTCATTATACGTACAAAATATATCATTGCCTCTGTTCTTTTAGTTTTTATTGTAGGAATAAAATATACTTTTAGTTATTTGAACCATCCTTGTTATTATTTTTCCATAGCTCTCAGTCACGACCACCCCTCCCCTACGACCTCTTTTTGCTTATGGTTTTTCCAATTAATCATTTTATTATTATTGGAGATGTATTATATTGTACAGTACTGAATCGGCTGACCTGTTAAATTAGAGTTTTAGCTCATTAGGTAGAACACGTATGTCAAAAACCCTTAATACACCTTCCTTGCTTGTAAATATATTTTTCTACCGAATAGATCCGGACGAAATAAACAAAAGGCACTCCGCTAGAATATAGTGCAACAGTTTTCAAAATTTCAGCTCATTTGGTTACGCCTGTGACACTATAGCTCTGTCAGATAACAGCAACAACAAGAATTTATAAAAAATAGGTTTAAACTTATATAAATCTCTGGGCAGCAGTAAATAGTCCAATCAATGAAGGCCAGAAATGGGGCGAGAGTGCGTTTTCTGTAATCCAAAGTTTTTTTTTCGGAAACATGTTTAGGGTAGTTAGAAAGTAAACATACTAAAAGTACTGGAGTTTTCGGGCCTGCGAACAGTAAGGGGGGGGGGTGAAAGGTTCCTTTTTTTGGTTTTGGGCTCATATCTCCAAAAAGGTGCGTCGAATTCAAAACATGACTATATACTAAATTAATGTTAATTAAATTCTCTACAACTTTTATTACATACATATTTTTCGTATTCTGTACCGTTTCAGAGATAAATGAAAACGCACTCTATAATCCTTTATTGACCGAACTTAATGTCCAAATATTGATAGGTTTGTTGTTTGTTGTAGTAGTTTGTTGTTGACAGTAGTTGCCTAAGTAAAATTTGAAGACTATTGGTTGACACCGATTGGAGATAATATGGGAGTAATTTTATGGAACCAGGTTAAGTGGAGAGGAAATTACAGTTAAGTAAATGCTGCAATATTTTAACGGCTGTTCGCACGAACTTAGCTATAGTCTAAATCAACTCAAAGGGCCCAAAATTAAATAAAACCGAACGTTAAACAGCGTTTTGGCTGGTTTTGTGCCTTTTCCGACCACTTTGCGCAGCATTCACAAAAATTTCCTTTCTGACACTGTGATGTTGTTTGATTAAATTGAAATATATTCAATTACTTCACTTTTGTAGTTAAACGTTTAATACTGCCATTGAATATAATTTCATAAAAAGTATCTTGTTTCCTATCCGCAAAGTAGGTTGTATTATTTCTGTCTGATCCGGGTTCACACTGTAATCCTTAACAACACCAAGCTGTTCTGAAGGCTCGATTTTTGAATTCTGCGTTCCTCGAACAGCGTATATCTTTAGAAAGCAGGCAGCATATATATGAATGGCTAATAGTCTGTTTCGTAATGGCCGCGGATAAACAATAAGACCTGTTTGTTTTGTGTTGAGAATCTGATATGATAAATTATATGCTAATTAGGTTTCACTGAATTGTAATATATTTTAACTTTCTCCTTTAATTAGCCGTAAAGTTCAAAGTGCTACGCAGTTGCATTTCGCCGGCCGATACGAGATTATACTGCTGATTTACGATTTGAAATAATCAAATGAGTATTGGGCAATCTTTTCAGCAAAAGTGGGTTTCATGATTATAGCCTTCAACGGTGATATGATAATTTCAGAAAGAAAAGTTCGTTTGAATTCATATAATGCCGATTTATTCGAGCTGAAATACTATCTTAAGACGATATCAACGAAAACTAAAATAAATTTTTTTTTTTTTTTATCGAATAATTATTACGAGCTGTCTCAATAAATGGTAATATGGAAGACAATGAATCCATTCGTACACATCCATAAAAGTAAACAGCTTTTATATAAGAAATTAAATAAAATTCAATAGATAACATAAAATAGAATAGAATAATGATTGTAGAAACCATTAAACTAAAATTTACAAGCACCCCATTATGGGAGGGCAAGAGATATCCAAGCTTCGCTCTCTCAACTCCTTATTAAATCCAACGACTTAAAAAAAAAAAAACACAAGATAATAAAAATTAGTAAAAATACATAAATAATAATTATACTGAGATTGGGAGAAAAACAAAAAATAATAATTTCATTGACAATGAAAATTTAAATAAATGTAGGAACGTCTTACTTAAACCGATAAAGGAAGTAGATTAAATACAAAATAAGAGGATAAAGCGATAGTGGGTTGGACAATTTAAATAATAAAACAAAATTATATAAACAATTAAAACTGTAAAACTAAGTTTAAAAAAATTGAGAAAATAAAAATAATAAAAAATGGGCTAGTTATCAACTAAAATTATAATATCGCATACGTATTTCAAAAGTTACACAACTTAAAAACCTGAATTAAAGAATGTACAATTTTCACAGTCATGTGAAATATGGAAATTGCACTTGAATAATCTTTTAATCCCAACTGCAAATGATATGTATCAGGTGTGATTAGAAGTTAATGATTTTAACATGATGATAAATCAAAAATATAGACACTTTAGAAATACATGTTCGATATGATTATACGATGGAAACTGTGATATGTTTAAACATTATTTTCCTTTGACCGATTTCTAAAAATAAATAAATAAAAAATATATCGAATAAATATATTCACCCACGGTCAACAAATACACCCCGTCAAATATAACCTCGCCACCTCGCCGAAAGACGTTCTAAGCGACAAAATTTCGGAAGTGGCGATTTCTAAGATTTTAAAATGTGTAATAATAAGCCATAGCATGATATAGTACGCCATTATACATGTAAATATAACAAATTAATATTTAAATATGAAATCTAACCTACAAAACGTTTTTGTAGAACGTTTTTCGGAGGACTCATTCATTTAATGATAGATGAAAGACTAAAAGAAATGTGAGGTGTTTTATGATAATAATACCAGAAATCATCTGCTATTCCCTTCTTACTTTACCCAACAAAACATCTATTATTCACTCGGCAGGATAAAATGAGATAAATTGGTATTATATAAATATAAAATAAAATAAATAAAAATAAAATAAATAAAATAAATATCTTATCTGTTCTGACACTATTCCACCCAAAGTAGCAATAACTACTGAGACGATAAAACCAAATGCACACCAATATAAAGAGCTTTCAAAATAGATTTTATTTCGAAATATAAAATTAAAGATTTTATGTGAAATCCAGGTCATTCGTTTAAAACAGGTAATTCAAACAGATTCAGTCACTAAAGAAGGATGTACCCCTAACCCTATTCCTTATCCCATTCGTTGGTCAGATTGCAGGTCCTTAAAGAAGGTATAAAAGCTGGCTCTAAAATAAAAACTAGCCTCTGAAAAACTACCTCTATAAAACTTACTAGACTTTAAACTACCACCAGAATGTATAAACTATCACCACCAACCTAGTTCACATCAAACGAAGATGATGGAGTGGGTAACGGAGGAATTGCAGCATTGTTTAGAAGTTATAAGGGTTTTCGCAATCCAGTGATGCAATATTTAAGCAAAAATAAAAATCTAAATATTATTATCAAGTCAACCAAACCTTATTACGTTAAGGAAATGACAATTTAAAAAATTTTAGTTTTAAAAAAAACCCACGCTTTAAAAGCAAACCGAAATAAAGTAGAAAATAATTTTTAATTCATAAATAGTTTGCGTTATGGCAATAGCAAGCCAGACAATCAATTATGAATAATTGGAAAAATTTTGGAATACATTTTTTTTTTTTTTAGTTATTTTTTGAAATTTACAACTGTATACAATATAAAAATAAAACACATCAAGTAAATGTGATGATAATGCAAAAAGTGTAGGGTCACTTGTTTTTAAAGCAACTACTCATTGGTAGCACTTATAAATGTTCTATATAATTAAGCACTATATTAGAAGGTCCCGACGCCATCATCTTTTCAGGCGCCTCGGAGGTTTATCTGGAATGGAGTGTGAAGCAAGTTGTGATACTAATGGATTTGAATGGTTGTGGAGTTTGACATGAAAGGGTAGATATTTGGTATGACCTATGTCAGAAACGTAAGGTATATTAAGATCTTTGTGGATAAGTTTGTTTGTGACGAAGTAAGGGGCATTTAGGATTTTTCTAAGGATTTTGGATTGTAAGGATTGGATACGAGATGAATTGGATGGTTTAGTGGAGCCCCAAAGCTCAACTCTGTATGTCCAAATCGGTCTAATTACTGTTATGTAAATGAGTCTTTTTTGTAATTAAGTGGAAGGTTTGAGCGTTTGTAGTTACATCAAGTAAATGTTGAAGTAGTCGAAAACGACGTGCAGTTTCTTGTCGTTTTAGTCTTGTATGTGGATTCCAAGGTCCACATTCCAGATGGAGTCCTAGGTAGCGGATTTGTTCAACGGGGATT
Source organism: Euschistus heros (assembly GCA_003667255.2). Taxonomy (NCBI): domain Eukaryota; kingdom Metazoa; phylum Arthropoda; class Insecta; order Hemiptera; family Pentatomidae; genus Euschistus; species Euschistus heros. The sequence goes on along the minus strand of RCWM02000460.1, from coordinate 740,000 downwards.
AGTGAAACATCATTAAAGGATACTGTAGGACAGGAAGTCGTAGGTTTACAACGAAGGGTAAAGGTTATTTGATCGGATTTATTTTGATTCTCCATTTTTGACACCATTCTTGAAGGTTTGTAATATGGGATTGGAGTGTCTGGAAAGGAATGAAAGGATCATTGTTTACTGATAACACACAAGTGTCATCAGCATACGTGGTGGGTGGGGATGGTGCTAGGATTTGTCGGGATTTCAGCTGTACACACCGTGTAGAGGATTGTACCTAGGATACTTCCTTGAGGAACACCTGCAGATTGGGTAAAGAGAGAGGAATAGGAAAAGTTATGATTAACTTTAAAAGTTCTATCACTGAGGTATGCTTGGAGAATAAGGGAATATGTAGAAGGTAGGAATTTACGGAGTTTGTAAAGCAGTCCCGGGTGCCAGACTCGGTTTCCGTGCAGTACGTTCCGCGCTCCAATACGGAGTAGACAACGTCCACCACACGATGATATTGCTGGATTGTGGAGTGTAATGTTCGGAACCCAAACTGGTGATCTGGGATTACATGATGGGAATCTGGGATAGGATCCAAGCGTTTTAAGATGAGTAGTTCTAGGATTGGGGATCTACCCCTAATTGGAAAGAGAGAAATAGGACGATATGAGGAAGGGTGTTCGGTTGGCTTTTTGGGTTTGGATATCATTTTGAATATACAATTTATACAATGAATACGCTATTTATACATGAGAATACAACTGTTATCAGAATTAATACATATAAATATACTATTGTATTCACACTCGAGCCCTGGAAATACAACTGTATTCACACTCGAGCCGTGTAAATAAAACTGTATTCACACTCGCGACGTGTAAATAAAACTGTATTCACACTCGCGACGTGTAAATAAAACTGTATTCACACTCGCGACGTGGAAATGCAAGTGTATCCACAATTTATACGTATGAATACAATTATTTATATTCACTCATGTGAATATATTTGTACTCGTATTTACGAATATAAATATGCACAACACTGTACAGGATGTACCGGTTTTAACTTTTATCTTCGGTAATTACAATATAATAAAGGACAACTTACTAAGTCTCAATCAGAATTCAGGCCTAATATACAGTGTGATTAGAAAATAGTTGCGGAGGGGGAGATAGTATAGGGTAATCTGAGTCGATTTTACTATAAGAACTACTGTCCGAAAATTATTAGTTTTCGAGTTATACTAATTATTAAGTTTTTATAAAATTAACGTCCTCCATAAGTCAAAAATGAAAAAAAAATAAAAAAAAAATAAAAAAAGTTTATTTTGTGTGGAGTGGCATGAAAACTTTAGTATCTCGTCAAAATCCCGTACCTACAATGGAAAACCTCAGAAACAGGATAATACATGCAGCACAAGAAATGCAAGCTTCTATTAGGAATCCGGCGGTAGTAAAATCAGCTGTAATTAGAAGAGCACGCATGTGCATTAGAAATAGAGGACGCCACATTGAAAATGTATTCTAAAAATAAAAATTTAGTTTAAAACAAATTATCCTTTATTAAAGTATTATGTTTGTATATAAACGTTTTGCATTTGTAGTATTTTTATTGCTGTTTCCTTCCTCTTCTTCTTTATAGTCATATTTTTGCCAATTATTAAACAGATTTGTGTTTGTTATACCTCATTTGAAAGGTAATGAAACCTTTTTTTCTATTATTTTGAACGAAAAATTTGTAAGTGATTTTTTCTAGTAAGATTTTTCAAAACAAAAATTGAACTATTTTGAAGCTCATTGTATGAAATAACGTCAATAATGTACATCTGAGTATCAATTTTCGTATTTAGAATACATTTATTGTAAAACCATAAAAAAATCAGATAAGACACCCTATTTTTTAATTTTATTACTTTTTTAACGTATGAAGGGAGTTAATTTTATAAAATCTTAAAAATTAGTATAACTCGAAAACGGCTAATTTTCGGACAGTAGTTCTTATAGAAAAATCGAATCAGATTAGCCTGTACTATCTTCCCCTATCGGTTTCGCATCTATTTTTTAGTCACCCTGTATACAATATCATAATCGTTTAATTAAATTTTATCCCTCTACTTTAAAAAATAATAATTTATAGTTTTATAATTCGTAGTAAGGTTTTAAAGGACAACCTAATATTGTGAATAATGAATTTCAGGGCATCGATGGTAATTACTAATGGACATTTAAAGTAAAATACATATGCAGAAAATTCTACAGTTAGATTTATTATAAGCGGTTTTTCATTAAAAAAAAATAAATTAAAAAAAAAATGTATTATTAAACATATACGCTAGCAAACATGCGCTTTTATTATTTATTTTTAAGCAGATCTCTCACGAGGACAGGAAAATTGCCTTTAGTTTGAGAATCATATATACAGTGCTTTGTAAGAAACGCATCAACAAAAGAACACTTACAAAAAATCAATCTAAACCGGAACGATACCCGCGGCGAAGACAGAGGCCTAGATGAAAAGATAACATCTAGTTGAATATTATCGATCCAGTTTGCTCCAAACTTTTACGCAAGGAAGTAATCTTCTTTGGTGGTATCGCTATTGAATCTCCCACTTTAGTATGGCTTGCTATTACTTTTAATTGTTTGTAATATGTTTATGGTAGTATTTCCATACATATAGCCTATAATTTACTAAATTGCGCTGGTTTATCGCAGCAAGTTGTTGATTTGTAGATGTTATTGTGGGGCCGAAGTATTTAAAACTGTTTACTTTTGGGAGCGTTACTCTATATATGATCTTGTCCGGCGTGTTCTTCGACTTACAGTAATGTATCCAGTCTTATCTCAGTTTATTCTTTATAGATCCATCCAGCCAGAGAAAGTTGTTATATGCACTGCTGTTTACTTTCAGGAACTTCATTATTCAAGACGTCACCATTGGTGATGGTCATCACTCAATAATTTCAAAACCTGCTTAACTTGCAAAAATTATAGTAATACATTTTACTCAAAGAGTATATAAAACAAAGGTACCGTTCCGCAAGCGGTCTCCGGCTACCGTACTTTCTTTCGATGTTTCAGTCGCTACTTGTCAAGGGGAAAGGTTATTCTCATTCATTTACGGAGAAACTCAAAATCCCTGTTTAAAATAATATTAACTCCTGTTTACCTTCTGATAAATAAGAAATAAGATCATAATGAAGTGGAAATAAGAAAATATCAAAATATAAGACACTAAATATATGTTGAATTAATATTACATTTAATCAGAATTAATATAATGCTAAACCACCAGTAATGTTAACTCCTGATAAACTTTCTGATGCCAGAGAAGTGTAAATAACAAATTATAAATATATAAAACTCAGAATCCTTGTCGAAAGTTATGATGTTAATTTATATATTTAGCTATATTTACTCAAGGGAAATGGAAATAAGAAAATATGAAACCTGCGATATAATTTCTCACATTTTGTGGTTTATTAATTATACAATCTGTCTCATTTAAGAGCAATAAGTAATATGGACGACAAAGAATCCATTCAAAAAACATGTATACATGTACAACAATTATAGATATATGAAACTAAAATCTGAACCTAACGGTTTTTTCAACTTAAATTGCTCATACAACAATTACCTCAGATTGGCTAAGACATATGAAACTAAAATCCATGTAGAAATTAATCTTTTTAAATTTTTTACCAATTTTACACATTAGAGAAGAGGAAATAAGAAAACATGAATTTATAAAACACTAAATCCTTTATGGAACTCATGTTATTAACTTCTGTTACACCTATTTACATTTAAGAAGACTAAATATCAATACAACACACTAAACAATACAATCCAAGCTAAAACTGTAGATGTGATTGTTTACATCTGAGGTTATAGGAATGAACTAGAAATTAATGTAAACTGTAAAGTGAAGCGTAAGAACTGGTCGGTGTAGGGCGGGCCAGGTAGGTTTCGTGAAGATCCGGTTGCGGAATGGTACCAAAACAAAGCTTCACCTAAGAAGAAGAATTAATGCAGATCAAAAGTGATCCATTATGGTTCTGATATTGGGTTGTCAAGAAATTAATGCAAATTTATGTTTTTTTTTTAAATTAAATGTTATGAACATATGCTTATTAGCCAAAATATGCTTCATTCCTCTCAATACATTTCTGCTAATGTTACATATCTGGAAAAAAATTGAAATCTCATTATTAACCATTTCGGTTGAGGAAGTTGTGGAGGTTGAGCAATTAAAATAAGCCAAACGTTCAAAAAAAAAAAAAAAAAAAAAAAAAAAAAAAAAAAAAAAAAAAAAAAAAAAAAAAAAAAAAAAAAAAAAAAAAAAAAAAAAAAAAAAAAAAAAAAAAAAAAAAAAAAAAAAAAAAAAAAAAAAAAAAAAAAAAACTGATGTATTAGATACACTTTTTTAAGCATAAAGCATAAACCTTAAAAAAATTCATTTATTATCACTCATCAAAGTGTTACATGTTTCGGGACATTATCCCATCCTCAGATCATTTTTTTTTTGTTGTGTTTTGTATGAATGTTTTATGGAGTTATTAAAAAAAAAGTGCGTCTAAAAATAAATTAAATACTCCTTTACTAAAGAATGAAAATATACAGGTAAACGTTATTGTTAATAGTTTGAAAATAAATTGAAATGATAAATAAACAAAAATTCAATATTTTTAATCAAATCCCAAAAAAGTGAGCTTTCGTGTATTAATACCTAAAATATGCAAATTCGTGCAACTTTACTGATCTTTTAAATAAATCTTGGTGATCTGTGATATATATCTACGATTATTATAGAACGGACCAATTACGTTTTCTAGGAAAGCAGTTATTATCCTATAGACTAGCATCAGGAATAGTATACCCCCACAATCACTTCAAACCGGTATTTTTGTTCAGTAATGTACTCATTGATCCAACAATCCAGACCTTCGGAATCTAATTTTTCCTCCAAATTTTATATATTAAATCTAAGTATTTCTTCCTAGTCTGTTGATGAACTATTTCCATGTCCAGAAGGTCTAGTTTAGCAATCTCCTGTGGGTCAATGTCTTATGCCTTTTTTGGTGATTCATGTCTTCATCTTGTGTCCGTGCCCTTTTGATTAAGAGGTTCCTAGAACCCTAATCCACAATAAATCTTATACATTTTGTAGGATCATAATTTATGAGTTTCTTTACTTCACAACTGATTCTTTATTTTATGAAATAGCCTGGAATTCTCATTTGTTACCAAGTTTTCTAATATCTTAATATCATCTTAGGTTACTCATTCAGAGACTATCTCTTGGGCTTTCTTCCTCGATTTCTAAATGTGTAATAGTCTGGATTTTTTTTTCTTAACATAGCAAATAAATCAATTATTCCTTCAATTTATTTCTGTTTTTTCTCGATAAATAAAAAAATTAAATATTATTTTTTATAATTAATTCATAATTCCTAATAATATTAATTTACAAATCATAAATTAAAGCTCTCTGTATTGCCTCCAAAACACTCCAATCTGATATCATGAACATTCAAGAATTTGGTCGAAATTGCAAAAATTAATATAAATCCAAACTAAACTTACAATTAACCTTTACCTCTTGTCGTAAACCTAAGAACACTTGTCCTGTAACATTCTTTAGTTGTTTGATTTTAAGGATTAAAAACTGCTAATAGTAATTATTGCCCTTATTACATGAAAAATTATACTGTCTGCATTATATCAATAACAGCAATGTTAACCTTACCATATCTCCTTTTTAAACTGTAACAAGAAGAAATTTTAATGCCTGTTCTAACTAAACCATATCTATATCAACCAAATAAAAAATAGATAAAAAAAATAAAAAAAATAAATAAATAAAAAAAAAATAAAAATAATGAACATAGAATAAAATTATACCTCGTCCCTTCTACATTGTCTTGAGGATGAGGCCCAGACATCGACGTTATTCTTTAGTAATATTCCTTTAATCCCCGTTGAACAAACCCGCTCCTTAAAACTCCATCTGGAAAAACGTCTTACTTTTTTCTAACTGCTCCACGTTTTAGACTTCTACAACGTTTACCAGACAAACGTTGAAAGCTTCCGACTAATTAAGAAAGACTTATTTACATTAGATCCCTTTAGACACACGGAGTCGAGGTTTGGGGCTCCACGAAACCTTCCAAATCTTCTCGTATCATTTCAATCCAAAAATCCTCAATGCTTCTTATTAAATCACAAATGTATCCATAACGACCTAAACAAGATACCAATCCGTCAATAATAAACTCCGTAATAAAGCCATTAGTAGTCCCATTCTGATCCAGATTACCCTCCGAGGTTTCTGAAATGAAAATGGCCTACTGACCTTCTAATATAGAACTTTTATTGAAGTGTTTAACCAATGGGTTGTTGCTTTACAAGCAATGAGGATGTTATTATTACAGTTGTAAATTTAAATAAATAGCAAAAAAAAAAAAAAAAAAAAAATTACAAGAAATAGTAATCCGTAATTGTAATCAGTCAATAGAATGGATTAATATTTTAAGTCTAGATCGATTTATCATAAATGTCTTCCTACATTCACACATCTTCCCATTCACTGATTTTTTTTCAGTATTTTTTTCCCATTCTTTTGTAATCATGCACTCTTCTTGATTGTAGCTATTGAATGTAAATAACATTTTCTTTAAATTATAGCAGTAATCACTGATTACGCATTATTTAAAATAGTGGAAATAACTGTAGTGACTGCCTATAAGTTGAGTAACAAAATATAATACAAATTATAGTTACTTGAACGATAACAGGTATCAGTAACGACTGTCGAGTTTACATTCCTTATATATGGCTTTTCGATCTACATCATATGTAACAAATAAAAAAAAAAAATTTTTAAAAGTAAATGTACAACTAATAAACACTTAAATTGTAATAATAGATTCAGCTTCAAACATACTCTAAACGTTAAAACCAACATAATAGTTTAAGAAAACTACGCTTCTTTAAGCAATAAAAAAATGAGAGAACTAACAATTTCATAGTATTTTCACAACAGGAGCTCTGTAGAAATTTTAATATTTTTTGAAGGAATTAGTAAGGGATGTTAAAAACGTATTAATTTATTTTACAATGAATTAAATTTTATTGATTCCCTAATTTTTTAGTGATATTCGAGCGGCAAATGCGATATTCAAGATAAAAAAACTTCCATAAACTGATCTTTTATTTATAAATTCAAAGAGAAATAGTACATGATGCGTAATAATAAATATCAATAAAGAACCTAACGGTAATCTTAGTTCAGAAAAAAATTAGAAAATTTCTCAATATGTGCTCACTACAACCACATTTACCTCATATTGTTATTGGCTAAGACAATGCTAAATGCAATACTATAAAGCCGTTGACACTTAATTCGTTTTTAAAGATTTTTGAAAATAAGTGCAGTTTCCTTCAGAAAAATTTCGTAATTACTGCTTAACATATATTATATAAATATATTGTCTTATTTCAGGACTTATGCATCAATTAAATGCAAGTATACTTTTTTAAGAATTATAGTTGTATGTCTTTTTCATTATTTTATTAATTTTAATCGTTTACTTATTAATAAAAAAAAAATGAAAATACATATTTAATTTATGTGTTAGCAAAATGTAAACAGAAATTGAGAATTAGTTTATAAAAAGGATGGTGAAATACAGATGAACGAAGATTGTTCTGTTGTCGTCCATAATATTCCGATAACTTTTACAAGATTCGTAAGCTACATTAAGGACCAACTATAAGCGCGCAAGCCCACAATGTAAGTCATACTCGTAAATGGCGTTCCATTTTAAGGCTATTGTTATGGAATGTGATGTATGAACATGAGACCGAGGGAACACTCGCCACAAGAAGTAAGTAGGAGAGACAATGAGCGACATTCTCCCTTAACAATCCATTAGATATCTTAGAGTGCAGATCGACGCTAGACAAAGCATATACTTAGCAGTAAAGCAGCAGGAGTGACTTGTCGGAAGTATACCAAATAACGGTGGTTCCATCCAAAAGGGAAGAAGACTTCCGTCTGGTGTGGTTTATTATATAAAGAACCGATCGGGACGAACTCATTCCTGGTACGATCATAGCCCGTCAGGCTACTGGTTTGTAACAAATATGTGATATTCGTGTCAATAAAGCATAATGTTTTTAATGTTTAAACTTCGACAGCAATTAGAGTTGGGTGCTTATTGTCCCACAATCTCTGGAGTAGAGAGGAGCACTGTTAGATACCCGGGGATATCATCTTCCGGACCCACCGTTTGATACCAGATCATGCAACATGGATAGCCTGCAAACATGGAAACAAAGATAAATACTTCACCTAACTGCTTACTGGACATTAGAATGGAGGGTTTACATTCACAATTTTTTTTTAGGCGTTTTCGTTCCACTCGACATGGTTGGTTCAGGGCCTCTCATTGACTAGCTTTGAATTAAATAATGATTCATCTATCAATACAATAGAAGCAAATGTAATGCAATAAAACAAAAAGAAGATCAATAATCATTTCTATAACTAAAAAAAATCAGGTCAACACGGAAAATATGGGCCAACATGTGTGAATATATTGGACGTGATAAAGGAATAAAGTCGTGCATTTCATATTCTTCACGATATCTGTTAATTTAGCCAGAAACTGATGTATGGATGATTTCGAAACTGGATTGGCTTTAAAGCTCCTTCGCGAATGTAGGTAGCCGGATAAAAGAAAAAAATGCTGTTAATTGCGAGAAGGAAGCCCTCATTCTTAGTGGAAGTCTATTAGAGACATTCCAGTATCTTAGGGACATCATTCCAGGAAGTGGTGGCACGAAAGACATTTCTCAGCGACTAAATAGGACCAACCGAAGCAATATAGATAAGTAACACGTGGCGATTCATGTATATTTATTTGTTTTAATACTGAACGACGATCTTCCGAGGCTAATTTATACTCATTGTCTATATCATGAAATATGTTTTACTAATAAAAAATAGCAAGTAGGGATGAGTATAAATAAACGATTAATCGAAATATTGATATATCGATACACATCGTTTTCTCTGTAAGGAGAAACATACTACATATAACTGCATATACAGGGTGAGTATCTCTTAGTGTAAAAAAAAAAAAAAAAATTGGGTGAAACCAAATCCTAAAATGTAGCAAAATGCCGCAGACCTCACCTTTCTATTCCAATCCGTTGCAGAAATACGATAAATCAAAGATTTATTTGAGGTAGCCACGTTTTTTTTCATAAAAGCTGTAATATCTACATTTTGTTTGAATATTTTTCATTTTTTGACCACATTTTCGGATTTAGCATTAAATTTTCTATAACAACAAAGTACCTGTAGCCTTGAATTTTACAAACTTAGGATCTAAAGAACAGCTTGATCTTCATCTGATTTGGGGGAGTCACAATGTCTTAATTACTTCAACACTCACTGTTTTTCGAAAAAACTATCGACAAAGCAGCATATCTTACAAAAACTTGTCAATAAAGCGACACCTGAGCAGAGGATCTTATGTTACTACATTTATTTATTTATTATTATTATTTATGATTTATTTTATTAGATTTTCAATGTAATGTTTAAAATCCTATGATAATGAACATAGATCTCAATTTTGCAGTTAGCTTCTGAATGCAGATTGTGTTGAAGAATACTACTTTTTGAGGTGAATTTTACGGGCAGCAGATTATTGACAGTTTTCCTTCCTTTATTTTCTATTAAACAATAATTTTTTTTTTGCTTTTTATTCCAATGAAGAGTTTATTATGTTTAAAATGCACATTTCCGTTAAGGGATTGTCATAATGTTTTATTTACACAAGTAACTGATTTGTATGCCAAATGAGAACACCATGTTTTTTCGGTTTCAAAAGTAAATTTCTCCATGAAATCGAAACAAAATCATTACTTTTAACATATCATTCCAAAGCTTATTAAATTTGCAAGTTTTTGTAAGATTTGCAGCTTTGTCGATAGTTTTTTTCGAAAAACAGTGAGCGTTGAAGTAATTCAGACATTGTGACTCCCCCAAATAGGGTGAAGATTAAGTTGTTCTTTAGATCCCAAGTTCGTAAAATTCACGGTTACAGGTAATTAGCTATTATAGACAATTATAAGCTAAACCGAAAATGTGATCAAAATTTGAAAAATATTTTTAAAAAATAGAGATATTACAGCTTTTATTGGAAAAAACGTGGTTTCCTCAAAAAAGTCTTTAATTTTTCATATATCTGCAACGGATTGGAATTGGAAGGTGAGAACTGCGTTCTTTTGGTACATTTTTGATCTAGTTTCATCCTTTTTTTTTTTACACTAAGAGGTACTCACCCTGTATTTACAAAACCTTATACAATTGGATTGAATAAGGGAAAGTTTTCAATGTTTAATATTTTTTATGCAACTTTTACATTTTTATTTAAGTTGGCCAAAGATTATGTTGCTGCTGTTTCAACTTCAGTGCAAACAGAGCGATTATTTTCTAGAACAGGGCGAACATGTCTCACAGAGTATAAATTAAGTGGAAACATTTTGGATAGTTTTTTTTCTTACTAGTCCAGTCAATAAGCATATTGTAGAGTGCATGAAATATGCGATTATTTTTTACCTCAGGGCTTCGTTAGGAGTTGTTATAAGATAAACACTTCTAAAAAGTCCTCACCCCTACTGGGTGAGCTAACAGTGGAGGGGGGGGGGTAGAAGTCCCCACTTAAGGATTTTTCGAAACTAAATATTAAAGCCATATAAATTTCCTATAAAATTGGTTTTATATATATTTGTCGAACTGACAGTTTTCGATATATATGTAATTGAAAATCGATTATTTTCGCAAAAAAAGAATTTTTAACTGACTTTTTGTCAAATATTTGTTTCTAGTGCCTTCCACAATCTTATCTCAGAAAAAATGTCAGAATAAATATGTAGAGCATTAAATGTACATTATTTAATTTAATATGTACTTTCTGGGACTTGAAGCAAGTTTAAAACATTTTAACTTATTTCAGCACTTATGGACTGGACTATACATTCCACTGATGACGATATGTGGGAATTAAATTGTTAACATAATATTGATATCTAAGTACATATACCTAATGCCTACTATATAATTCATAATAAACTAATTTTAAATTTTAAAAATCTGAAATAATTGTGTTTCTATTAATGTTGGTAAATAAATTAAGGAGACGACATTGAACTGCTCCACACCCCGATCCCACCCAAAATATCTTTACGTACCAAGATAAAAAACACTAAATCACTGTTGAAAGAAATGCTGTTAACTTCTAATAAACTTTCTCAGGTTGAAAAATAGAAATAACAATATATCAATATAAAAAAAATGAATATATGTTGAAAGCTATGTTCCCAACTTATGGTAAACTTTCTCGCACCAGAGAAGTCAAAATAATAGATAAGATAGAAATAATAATAATAGATAAAGAATAATAGATATAAATAATATAATAGATAGATAGATAATAATAATATAAAATATAAATAATAGATAAAGAAATAATAGATAGAAAAATAGAAATAACAATATATCAATATAAAAAAAATGAATATATGTTGAAAGCTATGTTCCCAACTTATGGTAAACTTTCTCGCACCAGAGAAGTCAAAATAAGAAAATATCGAACTTCTGATAAACTTTCTATTATTTTTTTTTTTTTTTTAAGTGTTTTAGTGAATTAATATTACAACCTGCCGTATCATAAGGAAATAAGTAATATACATAACCAAAAATCTATTCACACCATATGTACAATGAAAATTTCTCACACTATGGAAATATAAAAAATAAAATATACATATATAAAACACCAAATTCATAGAGGAATTAGGTGGATATGTAGTTCGATGTAGTTACCAAAATTAACTAAAACCATAAAATATACAGGATTAGCATTGTAACGTGATTGGAATATTTAAAACGGCATTTTACATTTTTAAAAAAATCATACGTTGATATTTTAGGATTCGATATATCGTGAATCGATATTCAAAATATCGTTAAAATTCCAAATATTGATATTTTTAACATTTTAATAAAGAATAATTAAATTTTTAGCATGCTCCTTTCCCTAATGTAGCTTAAATGGGTAAAAATAAAGTCCTCTGTTTTTATTATTCAAGGGTGTTTCCTGCTGTATTTTTAGTTTGAAAAAGTTAAGCCTTTTTAAAAAGGAATAGAAATGCAAAAGAAAACCTTCAACAAAGGGATCCGCTGGTCTCTTTAAAGGTAATTACGGGTAAGTGGAAGTGGGCTTTAAATGGAAATTGGCCGCAGAGCCGTATTCTAAAATTAAGTGGCAAGAAAAACACAAACATTTTTTAAAGTGTCTATTGAATAAACTTTTTAAAGTATATTTCAGAGTAATTAAAATATAGTAATTAATTATTAAGGACGTCTACGCTTTGCTGAATTTAGCAGGTTATACTCGAACAACGAATATTAGCTTTATAAGTGTAAAATAAAATTCTTTGAAGAAAAAGTTCTTGTTCCGTTTTAAAGATCTTTTGAATAAAAATCAAATAATCATGTAAAAAAAAAAATAAATAAAAAGGTCAGTGAACCTGAAGGTTCAATGCCAACAACACATACCTCCCCCTATCAAAAACAATATCAATAAACTTTGATTAAATTAAGACCTACGTCTCCATTCCCAATGGAATTCCCAGCAATTCCCCATCGTGTACACAAACAAACATAAACACGCAAACGCGTGTTTATGAAATAAACTCATGAAACCTTACTGAAAGCTCAGCACAAGCTGTATTTAACAATCATTAAAAACAAATAAAAAGCAAGGGATTTAAAACTTTATTCAATCCAAATTTACGATTTACGAATTCTTCGAAGGATTCCCAAACTGACAAGAGGAAAATACATAAGAAAGTTAATAGGAATTCATCATTTTTTAAAAAAATATTTTTATTAATTATCCAAGCATATCCAATTATTTTTATATTAAATATGCTTGTTAAAAAATAAAAAAAAAAAAACAAATTAAAGAAAACAATAGATAGCATGGTTTCTCACCACAATCTGCTTCGGATCAACCGACTAAGATTGCGCACGTTTATGGAGTCAACTTGTTACGAAGTGTTTTACATATAATTTTTTGTTGTTTTTCACATTAGCCAAATCGGCGTACGCTGGTAAAAACGGCCAATCTAGATGGAAATAAGGAAACATTTTCATGTCAACAGAACAAGAAATGGATTTTATACTTTTATGAAGGGATGGTGGATGATAGTTATCAGATCTGTAGCTAGTGCAGAGCACTTCAGTTGTGCCTAACCATTCATAGCATGTGGTACATATAATAACGTCCCATATAATATATCAACGGTCCATCTATTAAAATTTCATGGTTTGTGAAAAATATATTTAATTTTATCCTTTTGGGTGCACTTAGTTAAGGTAAGTAAAATTTCAAGCAGTACGTCGTGAAGCAATTAATTTTAGATAACATTACTGATGTGGACAGTCAGAAATTTGTTATAAATAAACTGGACACATTTTAATTCATATTCGTTCATGATGGGTTCATAGTCGATTTAGCCGTCAATTTTTTTTTTTTTTTTTTTTTTTTTTTTTTTTTTCATTTATTGAAATTTACTGTACAGAATATATACATCAAGTAAATGTAGCACTTTATTAAAACTTCTAATCTAGAAGGTCTCTAGGCCATCTTCGTTTCAGATGCCTTGGAGGATTATAAGTAATGGAGTGGGAAGCAAGTTGAGAAACTAACGGATTTGAGTGATTTTAGAGCTTACTATAAAAGGATATGTATCTGGTGTGGGCGAAATCAGCAACATATGGAACATCAAGATCTTTATGGCTAAGTTTATTGGTGACAAAGTAAGGAGCATTGAGGATTTTACAAAGGATTTTGGATTGTAAGGATTGAATACGAGATGAATTGGATGGTTTAGTAGTTCAAATCACAGTCATGTATATGAGTATTTTGTAATTAATTGGGAGCTGTGAACGTTTGTCTAGTAAATGATGAAGTAGTCTGAAACGACGGGCAGTTTCTTGTCGTTTTACTCTTGTATGTGGATTCTAAGTTAGTCGTTTGTCCAAGTGGAGTCCTAGGTAGCGTATCTGTTCAACAGGGATTAGTGGAATATCATTAAAGGATGCTGTAGGACAGGAGGTCTTAGGTTTACGACGAAGGGTAAAGGTTATTTGGTGGGATTTGTTTGAATTTATTTTGATTCTCTATTTTTGACACCATTCTTGAAGGTTTAGGATATGGGATTGGAGTGTTTGAGAGGCAATGAAGGGATCACTGTTTACTGATAACAAACATGTGACATCCATCAGCTTAAGTAGTGAGGACAGTGGTAGGATGAGTTGGGATGTCAGCTGTATACACTGTGTAGAGGACCTAGGATACTACCTTGAGGAACCCCGGCAGATTGGGTAAAGAGAGAAGGATCGGAAAAGTTATGATTAACTTTGAAGGTTCTAACGCTAAGATAAAAACGGATAATTAGGAAGTATGTTGAAGGAAGGAATCTACGGAGTTTGTAGATTAGTCCTGGGTGCCAGACTCGGTAAAAAGCTGGTTCCACGTCAAGAAAGGCTCCCGTACAGTACATTCCGCGCTCCAATGCAGGGGAGACTCAATTTTTTGAAAATAAATTCCGATTGGCTGAAGGGAAATTTAGAAGAGACGCCCTTGGCCCAAGTAGCAGTTAATCTCTTCCCACCAGAGCGTTTGCAGATCTGGGTAAGAATAGCTGAATAGCTTCAACATCATTCTGCAGACTGTTTTTAGTGGATCTGACATAAATATAGAGCGTTTTTAACGTAAACGAGAGAGACTTAGGAACTATGTTATGCGCCCCTTTAAAACTGGTACCCAATACCAGCAAGTGTACCTAAGCTATTAATCCACGCACATGAAATAAGTTACTTGTATTCCATAGAATTGGAACGATGTCCGAAGAAGCACTCGAAGACAGAAATAAGGATTTGAGAAGATATTGAAGAGAAAACAAACAAAATAATTCAAAAAAGTACCCAGCATGTATTTCACGCTCTCCGTTTTCATCTGACCCATATATTTCAACTTCGTCAATTAATGAAGGCAGTGCTTTGTTGCATTCTGATCATAAAGATAAATGTTTCCCGGATGAATTATTATATTACTATCAGAGCCAACAAATTTAGGAATAAAAAATGTTCAGTGTGAAATTCATTGTTCTTGTTCTCATAAAAAATTTGGTCTTCGTCAAATTTAATATTCAAGTCCATCAAGTGATATTTATTCTTTAGAAGTTATGAGGAATGCTCGCTTATATTGGCCGCTTTTTCCTGTGTGCGACGTCGATATTCTTACAGCTTAAGTCTCTTTTGTCTTTTTTAAAATTTGTTTTGTCTTCTTTGAAGGAACAAAACACTGTAGCAGATTTAGTGATCAGCGAACACCTGTTAGATATGGGGATAGGTTACAGGATAGTAATGATTCACATCGTCACAAGTTTCGTATCAGTGTTTCTGATATCATGTATAAAATCTGTACCCCAGAACCAGGAGAGATTGAGTCACACTAGGCTAGTTTTTCAGGAGAATAACTTAAGTGGGCTTACGTTTGTCTGGCTCAATCATAGGTGAGGGCTTACGTTCTTACAACCCTTAGAAAATAGAAAAGGCGGTTTTTCAAGGGACTTAAGTAGTTATAGCTTAATATAATATAAAATTAAATTAAAAAACACGTAAACAATTATACAATATTGTTCATTATTGTTTCTGGTAGAAAACCATTCGGCTGAAATTATACCCAATTTACTAGAAAACGACTCAAAGAATGTAGGGCTTTACCATTTAGGGAATAAAAATTTTTAATTATTCATAATAGTTGTTAAAACGTAATTATTTATTTATTTGAATATATATCCACTTCATAAGAAATATTATCTTCCTGTAGATTCACTGATAAATCAATGATCTTACCCCTGAAATAAAACCTATTAAGTGAAGCTCCGTAGATCTGGAAAAGAAGTGGATCAGATTGGAAAGAGGGGGTAAAGTAAAGACAGGCAGGGAATGAGCTGTCACCATCACAATCAATTGCACTTCTGAAGAGGGTTTTCTCTATTGCGGAGAATTCTTTTCTTGTTTTCAATTTTGTTCATTAACGAAGGACTTGAATTGGAAGAAGGGTATTATTATTTTTCAAACCTTAATTTATATTTAAGATAGAATCCAAAAGCCTTTACAACAAACGATAGTGAAGGGTCTTTTAAAAATCCGTATCTATGGATATCTGAAAAATCGCGATAAATATTCATTAAAACCCTCTAGTGGCAAAAGAAGTTCCTCCAGACTAGATCCGTTGAAGTCGCTAGACAGGAACAACTATGGCCCTATTGGGCTTACCTAAAGGATGTGCCGTTAATAACATAGAATACAAATTAGACACACACTGTCGTTTAAGTAGGCATCAACCATTTTTTTACCGATAGATAATTTCTTATCCCTTCGATACTATGTAAGATACAAAAAATGAAATAAGTAATTAAAATTAGTTCACAAAAATAGAATAATAATATTCAGTTTCATATTTTTTTCGACATTTTCTTCCAGAAAAAGAACATTTAATCCAACTATGACTACAATAGCTTGTAGATCTGTACACCTACATTGTGGTAGTTTAGTGCATTAACCAAACCTGTAATTGCACAAAGCCTGACTGGGAAATAAAAGCAATTGCGTTAGAGACGTTCCGCTACCCAGAGCATGATTGGCTCCACATATGAGGATAATCACAAAAACAAGTTACTATTGAAAAAAAAAAACAAAAAAAAATTTCAACAATCAACATTTTTTTTTTTTGTGTGAGGAAATTCACATATTTGTTTACATAAGATCCATTTCGGTCTAAGTATTTTGGTAGGTTCTTGTGAAGCATCTGCAAGCACATAACTATGATGTTATTAATTAAACATCTATATTTTGTGATTAGCAAAGCACACAATATACTTGCATCCATGGGATTTCATAATTTAATATTAGTTAATTAATAATTAAGGGACTCTCCTGGGGCACATCCAGTCATTCCTTTCACCTATTCTAAATCCTATATCCTTACATAAGTACCGAACCCAAGATACCTCAAGGGGTCTATTATATTCACTAAAAACTTCAGAATTACGTCGTATTAGAAGAGTAAACGAAACAGGTGTATCATAGATAATAGATCATAGATGTCTTATAAACAGTCAGCTATAAAATAAAATCTAACATTTGCTTTAAATCAGAGGTCTTTGGTAATATTTAAATGATAAAGACAAAATCATATTCGTTTCATAGAAGCGACTCAGTTAAACTTCAGCTACAATTTTCAATATACCCCAAATTTAAATTTCAAACACAATTATTCTTCAATCCAATAATAATTCCAATGTATATATTGATAGTTATACGTGCAAAATATTATCCTTATACTCAAATATATGAGTATGAGGTCACAAAAATTGTTCACACAACTAAAGCTTCGGTCGTAACTTCATCGATTGTGGGGCGAGTAAATATTTCCGAGATAGTTATTTATAACTCTAATGCAATCTGTCATAAATATTTCTTCACCTGAATAAATATCACTGTTCTATGAATTACACTATTTTTATACATGTATGTCTTACCTTGAAGAAGTATTTTATATTTAAACATACTTGAAAGAAAAAAAACGTAATGTTAAAATAAAAAAAAATTTTCATTACTTAAAACAAATATAGGTATATATGTTTTTAAATAGCAAACCCAATCAATCGATGTAGAAAGCACAAACATCTGCCCACACACCCAAATATCCCCCCCCCCCACACCTACACTATTAAAAACCAAATCCTAACAGCCCTGAAAATCCCCCATCAACTTCTCAGTCCACCACTCAGACGATTATCCCGCGGTTTAAACCTGATAATTTTTATTGAAGTTCGGTTATTATTAAATCCAAAGACTTTTAAATGTCCATTTTAACCACCATTGGCTTCCATTACCTACTAGATAAATATCCCGCAATGCAGATTGTGGAGTATTCTAAATTCTGCTGTATGAACCTAATAAATATGCTAAATTATTTTTCATTATACTTTGCATATACGAAAATCGCAACAAAAAACTTAGGTTAGCACCATCACAAATGGTCACAATCACTTTGGAGGGCTCAGATTCTGCTTTAAACCTTTAAATATTTTTTTTCTTATATTGTCTTCATTGAATGGATATGGCAAATATAAATCAGATACCTCCATGATGGAAGAAATAGACGATCAAAGCTGTTTGATTTAAAAATTACCGAATCTCTAGAAATGTAATCACCGCTTAACGACCAGGGTGTTAACGTCAATAAAAACCATGAGCTATCCAGGGGAATTGAGTAGGGACTGATCTTATGGATTTTGTTATTGAAGGGATGTGCTGAAAGGAGGAGTGTGGTTTATGACTGGTGATAGAGTCTTTAAGGGCCTTCGGGCTCGATAAACTTCTTTATTTATAGGCTCATGCAAATATATTTTTAGTCAAATTGCAAGAATACAAGGGTCACTTAAAGGTCGCAACGGCTATAACAAAACGTTATTTAAAAATAATTTCTTTTCGGGGCAATATCGAATAAATCAAGAAAAATCCGAAAAATGTAAAGGAGGTAGTTGAGATATTATGAACTAAAAATAAGGAAATAAACTGCTAATGTTTATAGCAAACTTAGTAATCATTATAAATGTAAATTATTATATTTTGAAATGGACTTTTGGCTAGGGGTTTATAGTTTTTTGTAAGTCTAGCTCTGTTCGTGTTGCTCTGAAAACTTGTTACAATTGGAACAGAAATTTAATGGAAAATATTTTTAAAAATATATTTGTCATTAGGACCTACCGTTCAGGAGCTATATTGGTTTGAATGAAAAAAGTCGCGTTTGAAAGCCCTACTTCCTCTCAACATTGTTTATTTCGAATAATCACTAACTGTCAATTTAACCAATTCGATCCTTTTTATTCTAAAATATAAATTTGGAAAAACAGTAGATTATTGATAGGCATATCCAATTGGTTTTTCCCAGCCAGGCAAAAATTGAGTTTTTACTTTCTAGTGCTGATGAGAAAACAAGGTGTTTATTTGCGTAACTGTTTTGAAATGCTCTTACACACATTTTAATGTGTGTTATCATAAATTGTACCTGTAGTTGATCTTTTAACTAGTGACAAAATAGCACTCTCTATTTACTTCCGATCTGCATGTCATACATTTTTGCCAAAGTGTTTTCAACTTTTCAATATCAGAACTGAAAAATCTGTAATGTTGGAAGGAAAAAAAAAAATCAGAAAAAGGTTTTTGACCTTAGAATCCGTTTCAAAACTTTACCTTTAAAGAAGTTGTCTAAATTAAAAAAAAAAAAAAAAAACTGCCGAAAGGTTTTACAGTAGACAGTATTGAGCAGACCATTTCTAGCTCAATATTATACCTAGGCGTCAGCCTCGATAGGCACCTCACCTTTTCGACCCATGTAAAAAGCAGGATCAAGCTGGTCATACCGCCTCCATCCTAATCTTTCCCCAGATATCCCTCAGACTTAAACTCCAAATCTATAAATCCATTATAAGACCCACCCTCTTCTACGGTGCTCCACTGTTGCATCATATGTACACAAGTACACTTCGCGCCCTCCAGACTTGCCAGAACTCCGTCCTTCAGAGAATCGTCCGCGGCACCCGCCTAGAGAGGGACAAAAATAACCGGATCCTCGAGGAGCTGAGGTTGCCTACGATCCCGGCTTTCATCGGTCGCCGGCACGTCAAGTTCTTTGACGGGCTGAGCTACTGCACCAACCCTCTCTTCAGGGACATAGCCCCGCCTCCTAGGCCTGGGAGGTGGCAAGGCGCAATCCCCTTAGCGGACATATTCGCCGAGGGAAGGAGTTCAGACCTTACGGACTGACCCGACGACCACCATAGCCCCGGCAGAGTGTTTCCTCCACACTCGACACGTAGAAGGAGTACCTTCAGTGGACCAAGGACCCTCCAGAGATGGCAGAGTAGAAGTACGTCTTAAAATGCCGAAAGGCAAGAAAAGATCATCATTTCCATCATTATCATTCCTTGTATGAATAAAATAATAAATAAAATCTGAGGCTTAAAAAAAAGGGAAAAAAAAAATAGAAAGGAAAAAAAAAAGGGAAAAACTTTAAAGATTGGAAAATAGAAACCTCCGACTAAATTATAAATACATGCAAGGAAGTTATTTGTCGTCGGCAAAACTTGGCCAGAAGCCTGGAGGCAATCCGTTAACTCAAAATACCAGTACGCAATGTCAGAGAATATTCATAAAGCTAGAACGTTTAAATTCTCTGGGATGAAGTAACTTAAAAATCATTCAATTGTTCTTAGGTTAGTCCCAAAACGAACCAATATAATGGGCACTTGGATGCTATATTTATTGGGATTCTTTGGAACACGCCAGCTGATTTGCAAATCGTTCGGTCCAGTGGCAAATCATCTCCGCCATCTTCAACCATTCTTCCTTCAAGGAATGATTTAAGGATAAGATAAATCACCGAATGAGCGGAAGTGCGAGCCCTTGTTTCGTAGGTTCTATCCTAGCTTTAGCAACCGGACCTACTATCACGAATTATGTGTCGGTAACAATAACGTCAACGGATGATTTATCGCCCATTCAAATATGGGGTAGTAAAGTGCAGATTTGCATGATTTATTACCAGATTATCTCTTGCCTCAAGGAGGAACTGGAAGTATTATTTCTGAAATAAATCGGATCAAAGAACTTAAATAACAATGGGATAAATATAATGTAAATCATAGCTATCTTCATAATTAAAAATAAAGAAGTATTCTAGTTCATAAATATGTACTGAAAAGGTGAGAAAAGTGTCCGCATTCGGTTAAAAAATAAACCCAATTGCTGCGCAGGTCGAGACGTCAACAAACCAATACTATGTTTTCCACCCAATCCTGAATATCCAATTGAATTCTACAGTTATCTATACCCCGCCATATTACAAAATATTTACAATGGCAATAGGAACATGGTTTCCCACAGCAATTTAATTTCACTTTCAGAAAAATTATTAACGTAGCTGCTAATTTTTTTATTTCTTTTAAATTGGACTTGGGATACTCCAACTAATATATATATATATATATATATATATATATATATATATATATATATATATATATATATATTTATATATATATGTATATATAAGAATACTAATTTCACCTTTTTCCAGGTCGAGAATTTTCTATTACAATACTGAATCTAATACGGTTTGGTGTAATTCTTTTGGGTACCTTTTAAATGACATTTAAAAGTAATACTTCTTACAATATTTTATTATTTAATAAATTCATATTTATTCTTGTTAAAATTACATTTTTTAAAGTAAATAAAAATGAGATTTCTTCTTCTTCATAGGCACGACTGACGCATAAGGCATCTATGCGATACATCGCCTTCTCAGTAACTTATTCAAAAATGATCTAAATTCAGAAAATTCTGTAAACTCTTCTGCCTTCAAATCACAGCTATTAAAAAAGGATACAAATACTTCTTAGTGCAATTAAATTAATATTACCATGTCAATTGCACTGAATTGTCTATTGTTACTTGGGACTGAATCTGTAAAAATATATATTTTTTGGAAATGTTCTAAAGTAGATTTAAATCTCGTATGGAATATCGAGTTGTCGAAAGATTAGTTTCTCAAAAAGGGTTTACTGAAGGTCACAATTCTGGATATTATCGTTATGAAGATTTAAAGAATATTAACTTTTTATTTTATTAAATTATTATTAATATTTGGTATTTTCATCTTACATTTGTGATACATATTCCTTATCCGGAGGAACGCAAAACGCAGCTCTGAAAATTGAAATTTTACAGGAAAAGCGAGAACCTGAAATAAAATACTTTCAATCAACACCTAAATTTAATGGCACTAACTCAAAGTGGCATGTGTCCTAAATGCCAATACCTGGATGATCTAAGACACATCGTGTTCAACTGCAAAAGGTTTGTATGACCAAAGAAAAGTCCCACGATTTAAATAAATTTTTATCAGAAACAAAAGTTCTCATATAATAAAGGAAGACAAAAGAAATTCGACTGGGCATAAAATTAGACATTGCTACATTGGCGATAAAGGGCTTGCGAAAAAAAAAAATTAATATTCATATAAACGTGGGTTGGCCAGACTTTGTTACACCGAATAAGCACAATTAACCTGGAAAATACATTAAACTTCACATTAGTATTTCCTGAAAATAACAAGTCATTCGTGTTAAATTATATTTGAACAATCAATTAACCAGACTTATAAAACAACCATATTTTTAGTCAACTTTCATTTATCAAAACCACGCGTCGGCTTTCTTAATATAACGGTTTTTATTTGCAACCTTAACGTATTTATGCTAGGAGGTGAAGGACGGGCTATCATACAGATTATCAAGCCATCTTGGCCAGAGTAGGAAGGTCGAAATATATTCCGTGGATTCACCTCGAAATGTCAACTCGTCCGAAACCGGATTAGAACGGAAACTGGAGAGATTACAACTATGTATAGGGAACACGACTGTACTGGAGCACACTCCGCCTCCACGATTTTTAAACATAGTTATACCTCTATATTCAGTTATAATGATAAAAGCATTGATGTATGTAATATAAGTGTCTTATATTAATTGTATTCTTAAATCTACGAGGCATTGCAGCTTGGAAATATATATTTGTTAAAAAGTGACCTTATGATTTTGTATAATTTTTTTGAAATTTTTTATTTAGGATAAGTGACTAGACTGCCTTGTAAAGCACAAAGGAGGTAATAGTTATTTATGTTTATTTGCTAAATATAACTGAGTTTTATAAGTAGAAAGTAAAAAAAATATTCCAACTATTAATTCTCTGGTCAATAGCCATAACTAGTTGAGTCGACTTCTCCTCAAATTGCGTTAAGTTGATCATTGTTTAACTCTTGGGCTCTTACACCATTAGTAAAAGTTGGTAACTCTATAAAGATAATCTCCCAAAAGAAAACTACTGGGGTCTAGAGTTACAAACTTTTACCAACTGAATAAGAGCCCAAAAATTTAACAATGCTCAACAAAACACAATTTGAGAAGTCAGCTGAACTAGTTATATGCCCGTAATACTTGTTTATAATTCTTATTTAAACCTATATTTAATGTTTATTTCGAACAAGATTACGTTCCTTTCATCCGAAACCACGCTAAGCCGCTATGTTTTCCCCCAATTAAGAGTACCCACTTTATTGAAGTATACCACTTCAGGCTGGGTGTGCCTCAGGAGTGTCTACTAGACTCAAAGTTGACCAAAGGCTGAAATAATAGAATATAAATTTTCTGCCTTCACTCGGACACGAACTTGGGAACTTGGGCCCATGAGCATGGCAGTGTTACCCACTGAACTAACGCGTCTCCCTTGCAAGTTACGGACATGTAGAAGTAATTTTTTTCTAAATTTACTTACCGTATTTTTTAACTGCTGTATTCGTACACCTATAAAGTATACTTTGTACTGTGTCTTTCCTAATACACAAAATAGTGTTTTTAATTTATACAACATTAATTTTCATACAGTTCGATAATTCATTATTTTAACATATAAAAATAAAATCTAATATTTTTTAGAGTGTCCTCCAATTGTAACTACCTAATGAAGCTGTTTTAAAATTGATTACAGGAGTTCTTTTATAGTTTCTGCATTTTTCTCGTGATCATTTTACTAATAATATCTCATCAACAAACAAATTATTTCTCTTATTCAAAAGTAAGCATTCTGTATTAGATCTTTTAGATCATATATAACACTAAATATACATTTATAGAACTGGAAAAACATATACAAAGAATCGAGATGCAGAGTATGGAAATGACAGTCAATATTATATTTATATAAGATTATAGTATATATTTCATACATAAGTAACTATCTATACATAATAATACTGATTAAAGGCCCCCTTGAATCTGTCGGCTAAACAGAAAAACAAGGAAAATGTTTTAGGGCTCCAGACCGTCGATGATAATGTTTTTTATCTTTTTTTTTTTTCGTTTACCTGTGATTCATTTGTCTCTATGAGATACATTTCTACATTAAATAACTCAATCCTGCTGACCGTCCATGCCCTTATGTTCCTAATTTTTTTTCGCTTACCAGAATCATTTGTTATTATTTAAATTACTCGAAATAAACATAGCTGAGAATAAACATGAATTTCAACCAATATAGCTCTTAAATGGTAGGTCCTAGCGACAAATGTCATATAACAAAAAATATTTCCTATTTAATTTTTATAAGAAACTGCTGGCAAATTTACAATCCGAGCAACACCAACACAGCTAGAGCGTGTTAAAAAAGCCTGTAAACTTAAAAATAGGGTTTCAAACGTAACCTTTTTCATTCAAACCAATATAGCTTCTGAAGGTCCTAGCGACAAATTGAATATAACAAATAAATTTAATGAATTTCTGATAAGGAAACTGTCGATCCGAGCAGCACAAACAGATCTAAAGCAGTCAACTACGCGTAACGCCCACGCGTTCCCCAAAAACGTATTACTAGGCCACGGGTAAAACAGGTTCCATGTTAAAAAAAATTTACTATTTAACTTCAACAATTCACAACGTATCAAAATCTCAGTTTAATCAATGCCAGTAACACTAGCATATTACATAGGACGAAGCGTGATTTCAATAAAGCAATGGTAGTGTTTTTGATACAAGGAATATTGATTCTAAATTTAAGCCGCTTCTAATCCTTAGAATAATTAAAAACATCAATCGTTTTGTTGCAAACATTTCATCCCCAGTAGAGCGCCTGGATGATATCAGTTGGTGGTATACAGGAGTAGAGGCCGGAAATGTTTTGCTCTACGAGTTCTCACCTCTTCCCCAACTGGTTTTCTTACCCGTCTCTATATCAGACTGCGGCTAGATAATTTGAATTTTAAAAATGACTACATTTAAAGTAGATCATTAATAACCCGTTGTCAAAATCTGACCTTCCGAAGATTTTATTCTTCGAAGCATATTATATATGAATATTTAAAAGTCATTTGGGGGGGAGGGGGGAGAGAATTGAAACCGGCATTCATGAATGTTTTATTGGTTTTGATTAGATAATTATATAAATGAATAATGTTGTTGTTGCTAGGTGCATTAATATTCCTTCGAGACAGTTGATAAGAAAATTACTGAATTCAGCCGTGCTATTAATATGTTGAATATAATACGTGTTATTAAATATAAATTAGCCCTTATACCGTGTCGTGGACTTTCTCGAAAGGTCTTGTGACTAGGAGTAATGATAGTGGCAGTGGACACTAGGCTGTAGCTATTGCATGATAAAGCGATTAATTGTGTAAATGCAAGAGAGAGTATGCACTCGCATGATGTTGTGGAGTCGGGAATGGAATTTTAAGTACACTATAAAAAATGCTCCAGATTTCGATACAAATTCCAAGCATAACTTCGATTCCGCAAAGAATTTAGTTCAAATAACTTTGGGATAACATGAAAAAAAAAAAATCACATTTATCATTGTTTTCTTTTCTTTTTTTTATCCATATTTATAATTTTACAGTTAGGAAGAAAATATATTCATTCGTAAATCCAATGAAATTCAAACTAGATTATTCTATTCTGGCAATTTAATGGTTATTAGAAGTAATACATTTTTCTTATTATTTCAACATTAATTATTTCATATTTTAAATCGTGGTGAGGTTCTCGAAATGTACTATAGAAAAACAAATCCTGTACCATTAGTTGGCTTCAGCGTACAGAGGAACGAAACCTGACTCTGGGGGGAACAATATCCAAACTGGAATATGCTCATTAAAAAGTTCTCAGATAGTTATACAGTGTATTTTCATTTTTTTTATAATGTGCATATATAACAGTTATATTCACTTGGTGACTTTGTTTACTAATGGAAAATGATAATATCAACACAATGAATTTTTGTCGAATTTGGGAACAATTGCACTTAGTGACTTACCTCCAAGCAGACGATATACAGTGTGAGTAATATTGTCTAGAGAATAAAAAAAAAAAAAATTAGGATTGATGAATTAATTTCCCCTTCTATAAGTATTCTATTTTATTAGAATACTAGTTTCGAATACTAAACATTCATCTTCAGTTCTAAAACATATAAAGTAGCATTCGAAACTAGTATTCTAATAAAATAATCCCAATAGAAGTGGCAATTAATTCATCAATCCTAATTGTATTGATCTATAATATCATGCGTACATCAAGTAAAAAAAATTAATGTTCGTTTTTATTGGAATGCCTCAACAACTGATAATACTCCAAAGGTCCTGTAATGAAGTTAGACGGATTATTGGGCTATTCAGTAATACTCTAAATATCGCTTAAGTGTGGAATTGTTTGTTTCTTTTTGTTTGTATTATTATTCCGTCATGGTTACTGAGAAACAAGGTATGCATATGCTTTTCATAAAGTTTATAAAGACTTTGTGGAATTGTTTGTTTCTTTTTGTTTGTATTATTATTCCGTCATGGTTACTGAGAAACAAGGTATGCATATGCTTTTCATAAAGTTTATAAAGACTTCTTTATTTATAAATTTTATATAAATTTCCAGTATTCCAATTGTTATTGGTGTTTTTTTTTAATGACACCATACGCTTCTGCGTTTATTCTGAAATTATCACACATAAAAAAAATCAATCTTTTAAAAATGAATTGAAACATAGGAAAAATCAGCAAATTATTATTATTTTTTATTTTTATTTTTTTATACTTTTGGAAAAAACGGTGTTTATGAAAAAAGAATTCCTTCAAAAATGAAAGAAAAAAAAAAAAATCCCTAATCAACAAGAGGCAACAAGGTATTTCTATTTCCAAATCAAAACATGACTTAGAAACAGCCCAGGCGGACCCATAAATTTTTCGACCAAAATAAAGAAAAACTAAAGCCAAGTGAAAAAAAAAATTAATAGGTTTTAATACGGTAACTGGTCGAGAAGACCGTATCATTCACATAAAAATTGATATAATCGAAATGTTCAATTGGTCAATTATCAGAGGTGGCACAGGAGGCGAAGAACAAGGACTGTCGGAGCTTTTGGGAGTACTACACAAGAAAGCGCTCTCGAGAAAATCGAACACTGACTTATTGAGAATGCTTTTAAAGACCATCTGATACAATAGTATGTAGCCTGAGGGATCCGCCAAAAAGGAAGCCAACATAAGATTTATCGACGAAAGAAATAAGCAGAGATTTGAACATAATCACAAGTAGTGGCACTTAAACAGATTTTGAAAGTGACTATTAAAAATGGCTTACCGCTATACTATTGTTATTTTTTATAACCAATATTTATGTAAATCTATAGGAAAATAACTATTAAATAATTTTTTTTTATATCTTGTAATTATCTACAAAAAAAAAAAAAAAATAAAAATTGTAATGTTGGTTTAGTTCGTAAATTAAACGTGAAATGTAATCTTTTAATTAATTAAACAAACTTTTCAATTTTACTGGGTTAATTTTATTCTTGAATTCCTATTTATGAAATAAAAAGTAAGACAAAAATAAGGAATGATACTTTATTTCCACTTTGCGAGCCTAGTAAGTTTGAAATAGAGTCGTTTGATGTATAATTTAAAACCTTAGAAGATTGGTTTGTTGGTCAATAATACAAATAGCAGTGTTGATTTTTATTGTTTTGTTTTTTACATGGATATGTCTGTTGGCTGGGGGTCTATACTTTTTTGCAGGAACGTTTTTTTCAACTTCAAAAATGTAACATTATAACACGCTCGGATCGAAAATCTAACAACTATCTTGTCAGAAATTTAATGGAGAATACTTTGTATTTTATAACATTTGTCGCTAGTACTTACTGTTTAGGATCTATATTGTTTTGAATGGAAAAGGGCAAGTTTTGCCTACTTTTTTTTATAGTGTTGGGGCTTTTGTGAGCTCTGCTGGTGTAGCTCGGATTCAAAATTTGACGACTGTTTCCAAATAAGAAATTTAATGGAAAATAATTTAAGTTATATAACGTATGTCGTTAGTACCTACTGTTTAGGAGCTAAATTGGTTTGAAATGAAAAAGTCAAGTTTAGCCTACATTTTTAAGTGTTAGGGCTTTTTTGTGACACTCTAGATTTGATGGTGTTGCTCGGATCGAAAATTTGATGACAGTTTCCTCATCAGAAGCAGTAGATTATAGATAGACATATCCATGATCTATTGGTTTTCCTAGTCGGGGAGAAATAGTTTTTTTTTTTTTAAATAGTGAACAATGATTTAAAATATGCTCCCCCCTTCTTTTATGAACTGTTCAACAAGGCTTCGATTAAGACACACTAAATGGACGTATTGGCAATCTACACGTAATTTCCTACAAAATTACAGAGTTTTTTTTATTTTTTCCAGCCAAGTTACATTAGATGTTCCATTGTGCACTATGTAAAATAGAGCCACATAAAGAGTGCGATTTAGGTATTTTTTTATATAGACGTAATTTATGCTTGAATTCTATTATGTACAAAACAGGAAAATACAGACCCAAAACCTGTAATCAATTCAGCTATAGAATACCTTATCATTTTAGTCTTATAGAATACCGAAAGAGATTTAACTTAAATGTAAGCTATGATAAAACTACGTGCGTTTCCTGTGAATGTGCGGGTACTATTAAATTAATTACAATGACACGATTAGTTGCTGCGGGCAAAACTAGTTTTCAATATCAATTTGAATATTTTGCAAGAATACACCAGTCCCATTATGATTTCTGGGGAATATTGTTTTAAACGACAGCCGAAATTTTGATCCTTGATACCGGAATTGGTACCGAAAACTCAATTCTAAATACTAATACCTTGGCTATAAAAAAATTGCTACAAAATAATATATTACGTAAGAAATCTAAAATGTAAAAAAAACACTGTTGATAGTAGCAATGATAGTTCTCTGAATTTTGTTTCATTATTATATTTAGTAAAAGAAAACTGTTATGGAAATTTAATGAATAATAAATTAAAAAATAAGCTGTATTCTGGGCTAAAAAAAAAAAAATCCGCAATATACAAATCAAATGGAGCTTATTTTATCATTCAGCGTATCAGCTTCGGCAGTAAAATTGTGATTCTTTTTTTTTATGAATGAGTAATAAATTTCTTTAGGAATTAGAAGTTTGGATATCAGGAGTTAAACTTGATAGTTTTGAATTTTGTACCAAGCAGTGTTGATTTAGAACATGAAAAATTTCTCTCTAATCAAAGATGAAAAATATAGAAACCGATCAATTTTCAATAACTACACAATTGTGTATCACAAAACTATTTGTAAAATAACCTCAGTAATATTTTGTAAAAAACAGTTCATTATTACACAAATAATAATAAAAAACAAACATAAAAGCCACATAAAACAGAGAATCCAGCGTTGCTTTAATCGCAACGCAAATTGCTTAACGCACCTAAAGCCAATCAAGGCAAAAAAGGTTCTTTAGATTGTTATAATTATTCGAAAAGGCTTGTTTATTGTTTAGATTATTAAAAATTTTAAAAATAAATAACGAGAAACATTTGAAATATTTACTGATATTTAATTAATAATTGTCATATTTTCAGTTCTTAATTTTAAACTTTTTTACAATCACTTTTATCACACTCAGCCAGTCGACGGTCAGTTTAAATTCCTCTGGTTTATACTGTTTCATAAAAAAAAATAGTCGACGCTTCAGAAAAAATAGATAAGATAATAAAAAAAAGTCTGTAAAACAAGAAGGAATTTGTTATAGGTAATACGTTTGCTCTTTATGGCTGGATAACGAGAAGGCAATCCTATGTGTTATAAATGGTCGGTTGGGATATCAGGTTAGAAGAATTCCGTTTGCAATCCGAGCACGTTCTAGCCTACAGCTGTTCTATCATGAAATTTCATTATATCTCAATAAAATTTACCGCTGAGTGTAATGGGTTCTTGAATTGAGGTTTATGAAAATTAAGTGGATTTCGTAAAATCCTTATGTCTTTCGTAATAAAAGAATACATAAAAATATGAATAAATAAATGAATACATAAGTATGTAAGGTTTTTTTTTTTTTTTTTTTTTTTTTTTTTTTTTTTTTTTTTTTTTTTTTTTTTTTTTTTTTTTTTTTTTTTTTTTTTTTTTTTTTTTTTTTTTTTTTTTTTTTTTTTTTTTTTTTTTTTTTTTTTTTTTTTTTTTTTTTTTTTTTTTTTTTTTTTTTTTTTTTTTTTTTAAGCATGCTTAAAGTATTATGGTGAATTTTACGCGTCCTTCAATGCGTCCGACAGCATTAACATCGCTGGCATTCGGCCAAGTTGGGCCTCGACTGACTCGGATTCCCTGGGGTCTGTTTGGGACGACTTGACTCGTTTGTTTGAAGACATAGAGGCATGCCGATATGTCCCGGGACGAAGTTTGTTGGAATGTGGATCTGTGTTGATTCGTGAATCTGTTGAAGTTCGGTGCTCTAGTTATTGGCAATCATCGAACGCTTGCGCATTACCCCGTGCGCACGATTTCTGCGATTATGTGAGGATTGGGAATTATCTAATCCCGTCAACCCTCGTGCGATTTTTCTTGGTACCTGGAGAATACGTCCAGAAGCTAGCTATCATTCTGTACTTATGGGACGTGCCAGTGAAACCGTTACTTATGGTTGTTTCAAGGCATTTGAGTGGTACGGCTTTTTGTCAAAAATCGCCGGTCCGGCTCGTTCCGAGATTGCTGCATTAGTTAAGAAAAGTGATGGTGTGCCTTTTAAGGTGAAGAAGAGTGATAACTCTCAACTCGTTGATGTTAAACTATTTTATAAGATTCAGAACATTGCGAAATGTCTATTAAATATCGCTTACGTGAGCCTTGGCTTGACATTGGGTTCCGTGACCCTTAATGTGTCGCGGCCTGGAGATGTTTACATACCAGTAGATGTTTCGCTGAATAAGATTCTTGATGAAATGGTCTAGACGTATGCCGTATCTCCTAAGTACGTATGTAAACAAGTTAGGAGATTCTTGACTCAAGTTATCCGCATGTCCGGAGCTTTAGTCTTTAAGCAGGCTACCTTCAGGCACGCCACGCTGAATAGTTTTCAAAAGGATCATGGTGGTCCCCTGCTTAAGCAGGAAATTGATGTTGATGCCGTCGTTAAGCCATACGTTGCTTGCGACTGGTCTCTCGGAAGGAAGGGAATGCTTGAGCTCCTTAGAGATGAAGCGCCTTCTATTCTTTGAGGATACGCTCCTTGAGTGTTCTTTGATAAAGACAAATAAAAGAGAGTTTGTGATTGCTAATTCTTTTCTGCATTCCATTATCGGTTTAGCCGGTTACGGCAGGGCTCTTAATTTCAGTTCCTCACCAAGGAGTGCTTTGGAAAGAGAGAATGATCCATTACGTATTGCTGATGAAGTTGAATCTCTAATATTGGATTTACATGAAAAAACTATTAAGAAAGGGTTCCTTCCTCCTACGGGTGAGAAATGGGCGCCTACATGTATTGCGTCTTGTCGCTCTACCTCTGCGGGAGTTGCTCCCGTGCATGCGCTCGTAAAAGTTAGAGGTAAATTGATGAAGGTTAAACTGCGCAAGAAAGCTGCGATCGGCACCTTCATAGGCGAGTCAGCTTTTAAATCGAGTGAGATGGGTAAGAGAACCAGTGTGTTATCTCCTGGTTTCGTCAGTTATCGCGACGTCCCCTATAAACCAACGCGTGCTATCTATGTTATAAGGTTGCCTACTCAATATGCTCAAATAGCAGTTGTGTTGCACCTTGTTAATTACGTCTCCTCTCGTCGTGAGAATGATGCAAAGTATGGTGTGCCAATCGATGCTTCTCATTTTAGCACTGGCTCCAGTGCTACTACTGGGCAACGCTTAGTTAACACCTATGACACGATCAGGGCCTCGGGTGACCCAAATGTCCTTGCAATTGGTACTGATCTGGATACTTTTGATTCAAACTGTGTCCATTGGAACTTTCGAAGACCGATGCTAAACGCGTTGCGCCGCCTTGGTATCGGACAGACTTATGGGCCCGACAAGATCACTCACGCCGAAATGGTCGAATTTGCATATGGTAGAGGAATCGTTTACTAATGGCTCTGGGATAACGGCAGAGAACCGTTAATTGTGGTAAAAGATAATGTTTCTTTGGGTGAGACTATATGGGGTAAATATCTCTCCAAGATTACCGTCACGGCGATTTACAATTGCTATAAACCCATGGCTGGGTGCAAGGCGCTGCGGCCTGGGTCCTATGATGTTTTCAACATAGAGATGTGTCTCAATGAAGGTACCCCAGTACCGTGGGACATGCTGGGACAAGGGACCACTTGCGACCTTGGAGAATATTTGGATTTACTTGCAACTTGCACAAGAAAGTGGTCAAAATTGCTACAACAAATGGACTTCACAAATGTTATCCACAGGTATTCACCAATAAAAATGCTTAAAATTGATATCGGAATAGGTTTGAATGCTGACACTGACACGACGAATTTGAACGAATGGATCCAACGATAAAATTTCGATAACCACAGTCTTCACTGTCTGAGGGCTATAATTAATTACTTTTATTAAAAAACTAAATAATTCCGTTTTCGGTTGGGGACAATATTTAAAATAATTATTACCTATCAGGTTTCTGACAAACCGCAAATTGTTTAATTTTTTAGAAAATCCTATCGACGAAAAAGGCATAAAACACGTATAACTCACAAACTTGGTAAACTGATTAATTTGCAGATTTTTAAATTCGATAGAGCACATCAAAGATCATAGAAAATAATATCCCTTGAATCAAAACACGAAAAAACGAAAATTAGATTTTTTAGACACACTATTGGTTAACAGAGCAAAGTCCTGAAATGATGGGGGAAAAACTGACTTTAGATTCGAATTCTACACCTTTGAAAACATACCCATATGAAATTTGAAGTTGATGCAATAATTTTTAGAGGCTCAAAATGCGATGTCCAGAAAAAACATAGTTTCGTCCCACTGTGCGGCGCTCAAATCAACGCTGAATGTCACTAAGGTAGTGTTGTGTATCGATTTTATATCAATTGTTATTATTTGAGTTTGTAGTCTTCTTCTTATGTGTAACCTTCCTACTTTATTTGTAATTTAATTTAAACACATGTTACTTTTATAATGTATATTTTTCTCTTCAATAAACAATGTTTATAAGTTTGTTTCTTTCCAAATTGAGTGTTAATTCAATATATAACAGATAGGTTCTAAAATGAGAAGAATGAACGGAAATTGAATAGCTTTGATTATTTCATACCGCTGCATGAATTTATGGCCAAACCTTTTTACAACTATGAAGATGATGTTAAAATTTGATCCAGATGGGTTCAGTAGTTTTACCATTACAAACTTTATTGAATGGTGGTAACCACATATTCGATTTTTTATACTGAGATGTCGCACCACTTTTAAATTTTTTAAAAAATAATTTAATTGAATACAAAAATATTTAATTACCAACATCAAGCTCTCCATTGTACATTTAGCTCTCTATATATATTGAATAGCTTGGATTATTTCATACCGCTGCAAACATGAAAATTTAACTTGGTGAACAAAAACAAAAAGGGCACTAAGGGAATATAATAGACCTATAAAGTTTGCAACAAAATACAATAGCTCATTGATTTAATTTTGAAACAATAAATTAAATCTATTGTGTTTAGTGAACTTATTATTAAAACTTAATTAATATACAAGGCAATAAATTAAAGTCTCTGAATGAAAATCATTATGGGATGAAAATTATATAAAACAAACATAACTCTTATTATATTATATCTAATACATAATTATATAGATATATATGGAACATAACGCCTTGAACTAGATATTTATCCAATGTTAATAAACCAAGTGCCCACTCAAATCAACTAGTATTTCAAGTTCCTTCCAATTCTATTTCCGATGTTCCAACGAGGCATCGAAAATAATCTTTATTGTAAATGACAAGATGTACGAGGTCGTTTCAAAAGTCCTGTCGTTTTTGGGCTAATTAAAAACTTTGATGAACCAATAACTAACTGTACAATAACTTTATTCATTAAAACTAATAACTTCATCCCACCGTGATGCAAGTTCCTAAATACCGTTATTAAAAAATGATTGATCTTTGCTGGTAAGAAACTGATTTATTCCAATTCTAGCCTTTGCTGGTTATCAAAACATTTCTGCCAGATAAAATCGTCCAGAGATCTAAAAAGGTGACAATCAGTGGGTGAAACTTCGGGAGAATATGGTGGTTGGGGCAAAGTTTCCCATCAAATCTCCATTTATTTATCCCTAGTCAACTTTATAGTGTGTGGCCTCTTATTCGCCTCTTGTGAGGGACCCATTTATACTTTTTTTTCCACATTTGATGTAGGTATCTCCAGGCTGTTGCTTGTGAAATATTTTACTGCTTACCTATTTCCGCACATGTTTGGCAGTGGATACAAATCAATTAATTCTTGAATTCCCAGTTCGTTGACCACTTGAGGTCTTCAACAACAACCATCATCAAGCGTTTCATCGCCTTTAAGAAATTTGGTACCTTCTCACCAAACACAGAGCATTTTTTTTTTGAGCGGCCTCTAATGCTTTCAAGCTCTAAATTTAAGTTCATATGAAAAAAATTGAAAATGTCAAATTGGAAATATAATTATAAGACGGGACAAACCAAATAAATCTTACCTAATTAAAAATCGACAGGAATTTTGAAACGACCAGGTATTTTACTATTCATTTCATCGTAATTTTAAATTAACTAGATGATTAGTCAGCCATTTTGTTTTCCTTAATTCCTCTACAGCTCAGAATGCAGATTAAGAGAATATTATTATTTTCCTTTAAGCTATTCACGTATTCGCGAGCTCACAATATTTTGCTGCTGAAATACTTAATATTGTGCTTAGAGAATTCTAAGAAAATCTGGATCGGAATTCAGGCATAAACGAACGACACAAAAATAGACAGGTGATAAAGTGTTTCGTGGCATATTCTGTTAAGGTATCTGCCTTCGATCCGTTTGCATTAATACCACTGTGTTATTCTGTAAGCAGTCCACTGTTTCTGAAAATAGCATGCTAAATTATGTTGCTACGATTGATTTCTTATTGTTCTTAGTTGTCAGGTCCAGGAGTAAAGGAAAATTGAAATTATATTCCGTTTCTTTCTCTGAATCCTTAGTACGCAATCTTTATGACTCTTTTGATGAAGAATGGACTCCAATGAAAATTAGAAGATAGGCCTCAGGTTATTCTGTAAGTGCTATTTACGTCATTGTTTTGATTATAATATTCTTGATCGATGATGAATCAACTGAATCAATTTAATGTTTCAAAGCTTCAAGCATGTTGCACTATTTTTCCAAGAGTGGAAACAATAGAAATTTTAAATATTTAACATATTTTATAACGCAATTTATATCTTAGGTAGCTGTCTGTCATATCCACAGATTAAATAATATAATGCATTATAATATAATACAGAATATATTCTGCATTCTGGAGTCGTAACGTACTCCATAAAAATTACCTGAAAAACAAAATCGCTTATTAACGAAAATTCGCCATTAATGTTGAAAAATCAGGTTTTTACTTTTTTCAGATTTGCTACTTATAGTTTAGTAAGTAGTCTTTAGGTAGCAGATTTTTTGTTT
The DNA here is from genome assembly GCA_003667255.2 of Euschistus heros. Lineage (NCBI taxonomy): Eukaryota > Metazoa > Arthropoda > Insecta > Hemiptera > Pentatomidae > Euschistus > Euschistus heros. The sequence goes on along the minus strand of RCWM02000460.1, from coordinate 704,243 downwards.
TTTTTAGTTTCACTTGATTATTGGGGCTTAACGTCCTTATGTACTCTGACTATTGCAGGAAGAACGGGTAATCATAAAGGTATCACATGTGAACAGTAAACTAGATTCATTTTAGTTATATTATTTTAAAGTGTCCACTTGCACACTTAGAGTTTCGGCCAAATTAATATTTCTGTTAATTTTCAAATCTTAGTTAATTTACATTTAGTTTACAGAATTAGTTGAAATCATAATTTGAAAAGATCAAGAATTTTCTTAATGTCCAGGAATTATTTTTCACAAGTGACCGGGGATGTATGACGAATTAATAAAAAAAATTGACCTTAAAATACGTCAAATATTTCCTGCCTAGTTTTGCAAGAAAACTGTAATCAGCTTACCGTGGGAAGGACATATTAATGTAACTGAATGAAGACTGGCTACAAGGAACATTTTTAGTCGAAGTGAAAACAGAATTTTATGGACATCGTATCAGAATTTTCATCTCAAGAAAAAAGACAAGTGCTGTGATAGGACAAAACGCGTGAAAAAAAAAAGAAAAAAAAAAGTGAACTTTTTCCTGTATATCGTAATATTTTATTGATCGTTATATCCAATTCTACCGAAAATAAATTTCCTTAATTATTTAATTTGTACTATGAACTTTATCAAAATTCGAAATATAGCAAATACTTTTTCGTAGAAGTTATTTTTTCTGGGACTTTCTTTTTTTTTTTTAATTATCTCTTTTATCCAGAGATGGAATATTAATTTATTCGTATAAACCAGAAAAAAAAATTAGCGAAAGAGCAAATTCAAAAAAATAAATTTTTTCCGCATTACCTTTGCGCTGATATAAGAAAACGTAAAAAAATTGTTGAATAAAAAAAATTTAAACAAGGCCGACGAAAATATTGGAATGTATAAAGAAGCATCACATTTTCCAGCGAGGAAAAATATAGCGAAATATTATGCAGAAGCGATTAGATTTCCTGAATCGACGAGTGAGGAATTTTACTACTAAAAATTCCTCCCTGACATCATATAACGGAGTTTTCTGTCTATAGTTGAATGGAAAAAAAATTGCTGTTTTAATAAGGGAAGAAATTTATTAATTTGGCTCACTGTTTCTCATGGCAGTTTTCCAAGAACTATGCAGGCTGTTTTGAAATTCTTTTAAAAGTTTATATTTCACGCCTAATAAAAGAAGTTTATAACTATCTATTCCTCAATTAATTTAGTCACGGTCGAGAAATGGACGATAATCATAAAAATAATGTTAATAGTTTAAATATTTAATTTGTATTTAACAACTGAATTAATATGATTAAATTATTTTCTTATTGTGATGTTTTTTCATAGTCAATTAAACTAAATTTTTAAAAAAAATATGCAAGATATGAGTTTATAATGAACAATTTGCCAATTTCATTTCCGTTTTTTATGGGTTTCATCCTTCCGATAGAATTTATACTCTTCATAGCGGATATTATTTAAACTGCCGAATATATTTATATAAATATTTAATAATAATACTATTATAAAAGTGATATAAGTATTATCATTCTATTTAATGCCATTATTGATTACTTTACAGTATGATGTTAAAAAATATATAAAAATTATTTGTTATAAAAAATACTTTATGTAGCCTTTGAACTCTCGAAACAAATTTTTATCACAAATCCTAATGTCATCTAATTGGCTTATTATATTATATTCTCAGAGTAATGTTTTCATTTTTATTGACTTTATTGTCAACTAAACTAAATTACAAAGAAAGATACACTTAATATGTGGCATAACGAAAAAAATGTCAATGTTATTCATTCACACAATAGATTTATATAAATATTGAATTAATAATAATAATACAGGTATCAATATCTAGGGTAAACCAGACAGTTCACAACTTAACTAAAAAATTAGAAAAAACAAAAATCATAAAATTCCTTTTAAATCCTACAACTGAACTGTATAAAAGTACTTTCATTTCTATTCGTATTTTAAAAGATATCCATAGGGTGTCCATAACTGATTATACATTAGTTATTGTCACTAGCTTGTAAAATACAATCCAGGAATAATGTGTGGGTGAATCTTCTTGTTTAACCTAAAGTATAGTAATTAAGAAAAAAACAAATTTTAACTTGCCGCAAAGTTAAAAATTTTGGAACGCTTTATAGCATGATGTTAAAATTTTATAAAAATTATTTGTAATAAAAAATGCTTTATGTAGCCTTTGAAGTCTCAAAACAAATCTTTATCTCAAATCCTAATCTCATCAGATTGGCTTATTATATTATCTTCTCATGGTGACGTTCATTGATTTAACTTTATATACTTATAATACTTCAATACTTTATATAATACTTCAAATTATTTTATCATCAGTTATACTCAACAATTGATTCTTAGTTCTTGCTCCTAATAAATTAGCAATATAAACCAACTGTTGGCCAAAAAGGATGATTTTATGCTCTTTTTCTCAGGTAATAACAATGTGATTATTTTGTTATTTTATTGGGGATTAATGTCCTTATGTAATCCAACTATTGCAGGAAGGACGAATTATCTTACTAAGCAATCTATTCTAGACAGGGGTATATATATTCTCTGAAAAATGAAAGATATTTTAAATGGATAAGTTTATTTCTTATTAATTAAAATAACTCAAGTGGGTTACAAAAGAACATTTGAAACAAATTTCAAGTTCTCATGAACAAGAAATTTGGAATTACTTTGAATCATAGCTAGAGTTAATAGTGTGTTGGAACATAGCAACACTGAGCGCTGTGAAACCATGTAGGTGAACTTTTATCATCATCTAAATAATTATTCACATTTTTACGATATGTGTGTTGTATTAGTTTTATTAATTTAATGTGTAGCAATGTGTTACGAGTTTTAGTGTTGGTGGTGTGGTGCATGTTTTCCAAATGGGTATTTTTTTTTCTTCGGGTTACCGTGAGAAAACACGTCTAGAGGCTATAGGGCTAGTCTGGAGGAAGTCCAAGGAAGAATATCTCGTTTCATTTTCTGGATCTAACTTTTCCTTCAGAAAAGGCAGATCAGGCGCTGTGATAACATTTACATTTGTTTACAACCCTTTTTTGTGGGCTGCTCTTCCTGCTGCATTTTTTAGAGATGCAGGATCACGTGTTTAGTATTCTGAACCACAGGCAGTCACGCATTTTCAACAGGCAGTTGTAGATTTCTCTTAAGATCGCAATGTCAGAACATTATAATTTACCTCATCAATGGTTATCAACGAACGTAAATTTTAAATTTTAATTCTAATTTTTTTTTGTTCTCATGTTTAATACCCACCTTCGAAGATCACTACAGGTTCACGTAAAAATACTATTCATTCATAAGAACAGCTGTTCTACCAACTTTAGCGCTTTTTGTTAGAATTAATAATAAAGGAAATATTATTAAAAACAAATATACAATAATATATTTTTTTAAAAGTTAGATAAGAAATATAGTTTCGAAAGATAGATGCGATTCATTTTAAAAAGAGAAAGCATTGAGATAATTTTATTGTAGAGGAGTCCAAAGACCCACGGGAATGCCGTACAGAGTGGCCTTGGACTAACCCCATTGCAGACCATCGCAGCTCTGAAGCATTGTGATTCTCAGACACCTTCTCTTGAGTAGAAGGAGCTAAACATCATTAGGAGCATTTACCCTAGGGATGATCCCTCCCAAGACAATGAAGGGAACGGTAACATAAGTCGAACCACTGGGTATCAACCTGGAACTGATTTCTACCCACCATGGCACACTAGGGAATTTTGCGCTGCCAAGAATAAACATCGAGGAACGTTTATATAAGATATTCAACGTGGTCAAGGGAAACTTTTCCTAAACAATAGTGATAAATGAACGCAATTTTAAAGATCCCTAACCTATCTCACCAACACGACACCGTTGTCTTAGGCCATGTTAGTTTATTTCGTTTAACGTCACTTTATGCTGCTATGGCTAATCGGACGATGCTACGGGGGGAGTCCTAAATTTTGCCTATCCAGGTATAATTAGGATAGGGATTTTTATCGAGTAACTGACATCGCACAGGCTCGGAACCCCCATTTTACGTCCCTTCCGAAGGACGGCATAGCTAAGGATGTTTTACTCCCTTTAAAAAATCCTAAGGTCATCTGCCGGGCTGGGAACCCGCGATCTTAGGTTTAGTAGGTTGCTATGCTAACCACTACACCACAGGTGACCCCTCTTAGGCCATGTTTGTTGCAAAGGAAGAAATAAACTGCCCTTCTTGGTTGGCACCGACTCCAAAAATAACTGATCATATATTGTGAATAGGTATCTACGTACAATTATCGATAATTTCGTTATTTTTCCTCTAATGCTCTTTGTTTCCAAGTGATTAAAATATTATTTTTTACTTTTTAGTTTATATTTGTACATGCCGGTTTAATTTAATAAAGAAGGTTTGTCTGTCTTTTGTTTTTTCTAAAAATTATTTTTTTGTTAATAATTTAGATTTAGTCAACATGGAGAAATAAAATATTTTTATAGTTGAAGGTTATATAACAGTGATTTCTTATTAATTTTTTTTTTGATTTTTCTCGATAAGCGTTGATTTGATTTCGGTAAAATATTAATGGGACCCCCTCTGAAGTCTGACCTACCGATCAAAAAAAGAATATTCATAATTGACTATAATTGACGGAGTAATCGCGTAAGAAACATAAAAGAAAAAATAAGAACAAAAAAAAATACAGGCGAATTGTGAACCTCCTCTTTTTGTGAAGTTGGTTAAAAACGAATCAACTCGCAAACTAACTAATAACTTCTCTTAATATAAGTCAACATTCATTCACGTGGCGGATAATTAAGCGTTTCAATTAATTATGCTTTGTTGGAAACCAAACAAGAAATCTTTGGAAATTTTTCATTACTCTGCTATCTATTTTGAAGGAAATAAAAATAAATTCTTTATTATGCAGCAAGATTTTTAAAAAAAGTTTATTTATCTTTTTTATTTCTTAAGCAATAAACCAATAGAAAAATTAGAAATAAATTGAACATCATTTCAATTGCAACTGAAACAAGACGTAAACACTGAAGATGGTGGATATAAGGGTGAAAAAATTATTCAAATCTAATTCGTGTAATAAAGCGGTCCTTCCTTGAATGCAAGCCCGGGCGGACAGGAACCTGTTGTATCCCATGAATACAGAGCATCCTCAAGGTAGTCTCGTATTTTAGATTGCCCCTTGCCTTATAAAATGAACCTCTTAACTAATAAAATGAACAAATGGTGAATCTTAAAGACATTAAAATGACTGTGAAGCTCAATTTTATAACAATTAATAGAACATATTATAAATACATTTAAAATTAAATAGTCTTACTAGAAGTCCTTCCGGAGCAAATAACGACAATCATGTTCTCATTTTTTTTTGTCCATTTTACATAAAAAAATAAAGTCGATGCATATATATATATATATATATATATATATATATATATATATATATATATATATATATATATATATATATATATATATATATATATATATATATAAAAATCTTATTTTCTAACGTTTATAATTTACAGTAAATCAAGAGAAAAAAAGAAGAGAAAATATAAAAACTTCATAAGAATAGTTTAGTCGACTATTAAGAAATATAACATGATTTAGTACGCAGTGAGAAAAAACAAAAAAAAAACAAAAAAACACGCCCAAGTAAAAAACTTAATACGGAGCGCCAAAGTTCTAACCTGTTGAACTCACAGTCCGTCTCCTCTCCTGACTGGTTCGGTTGCCCTGAGAAGAAGACCTACAAGGTAGATCGAAACGTCGGCATTCCACAAAAAGTCATTCTGGACATGTTTTCTTTGCCCTGACTGTACTATATATCATCCTCTTCATGTATTAAAATCATATATTATTATTTCTCGACCAACACTACAAATAATAAACAAAATTACAAACCGTCTTACAGATTTTTATAGTACAAAATATGTCAGATTTAGTTAGACGATTAAACTTAGTCAGAATTATAGACAAGAAAACCCTTAGGCCCCTTTCACACTGCGATACCGAGCAGCCGATACACGTATCCGACGCTGTATTGAGACGAAAAAAGTATCGTGATTCAGTAGCCTGGCGGCTCCTTCTCCCACTCTCCCCCTTGCAGCCGACGCTGTATGAGACGCTAAAAGAATCGTGATTCAGCCGCTCGGCTGCTGCTTCTCCCACTCCCACTTCTCTCCACACCTTCCACATGTTGCATTGCAATGGACGAAGTTGAAGTGGTAGCACTCTTCTATTTAGCTAGAAAATCAAAAAATAAACGTAGGCAGTGGGTTCACGGAATAAATATAAGCCGTGAAGAAAAAGGTGCCTACGCATTACTGTTTAAAGAGCTAATGGATGACACCACGAAGTTTTTAAATTATTTTCGGATGATGCCATCAACATTTGAGGAACTTCAAAAGAAAGTACGGATGTCTATTCAGATGCAAGACACCCATTTAAGGAAGAGTATTTCGCCGCAAGAAAGGCTTTGTTTAACGTTAAGGTAATTAATTAATAAAAAAAAAATTAATATTTAACGATATTTTATTTTTGAACACAACAAGTATCCATGTTTAATATTTTTTTTATAAAACTAAAATTATTCATATTTTTAAATTCACACCTTAGTACAGATCAGTGAAATCTGTCGAATTGTCAGAAGCATGTTCGGTGTGTTGTGGTACTAGAGGAGGGGAAGAGTAATTTGTATTGCAAAATTTGAATGAAGCATTTTGAGGTACAGGATGTACACTACTAGAGGATGAGCCGCTGCTTGGTGACACATGAGAATGACCAGTCTCATAGAGCGAACATGTAGGTGTTGTTGGAGGATATCCAACTGATTCGTTTGAATGACGTGGTCATCCAAACGTACCATCATCGATAGCTTTAATGATAGCTATTTTCACCGAGGCTTTTTTGTTCAAAGGGATTTTTTTAAAGTCTTCTAACAATGATAACAAAAAAAGTCTGTCTGGATCATTTTCCTCTGATTCTTCTTTTTCTTGCCTCCATTTCAATTTTTGGCAAGTACCTCAGCCAATTGATCTTCTGGTCGATCCTGTTTTCTTTTCCTTCTATGACCTTCAGCAGGACTTGGATCTGGACAGGCTACACCTCCATGCTCATTCTCATGATTGGCCTCTTCCTCCCCGGTAGATTTGAGATTTGATTCAACCCTTTTTTTAGAAACAGAAAACAATAATAAATAATTAAAACTTACAATTAGCTTAATACAGGAAAGTTCTAACTTATTCTTCATTCTACTTACTCTGCATGTCTCATGGTGGGCATCAAAAAGGACAACTGATCAAAATAGATGTAGGTTTTCCATGTTCTACCAGAACCAGATGGGGTCTTTTTCCTTTTAGAAACTTCTCTAGAAAAACTATTTCTAAGATTCTTCCATTTTTTTTGGAGTTCTTTTCCTGAAATTATCACTTATTATTTCTCTCACATTTACTACAGTTACTTCGGACAATAAGTTTAAGAAACGTTAAGGTAAAGGGAAGAAAAGGACGTTTTTATAGAGGGCAAAAATGTGATTTTTCGAAAAAAAAAAAAAAAAAATTTAAAAATCATTTCCTGAGAACGGATTGAGATAGAAAAAGGTGGATGGGGGCTCTGCATTCTGCTCCTTTCTATCGAATTTTTAAGTCTAGAACACCCTATATAAACCGAGTGCACGATTTCGAGGGCCACAATACTTTTACTTGATCAGTGATCAGTTTGGTTAAATATGTTGTTTAAAAAAAATTAAAATATGAGTAAAATCCAAAAAAATTTATTTTTATTTTTAGGTATCTGGCTAGTGGTTGCTCAATGACCGACTTACATTATTTATACAAAGTGGGTGTCTCTACCATAAGCCGTATAATTCAGCAGGTTTGTCAAGCCATATGGAACTGTCTGAGAGAAGAAGAAATGGCTCAACCAACGAGGGACAAGTGGTTAAATAAATATTGTCCAACGTTTTCACGACAATAGTAACTTACCCAACTGCATCGGTGCTGTAGATGGGAAGCACATACGTATTGTCAAAACAGTACATAGTGGTTCATTGTTTTACAATTACAAAAATTATTTTTCTATACAACTTTTAGCAATCGGCGATGCGGATTATCGTTTTATTTATGTGGACATCGGGGATTTCGGTAAAAATAATGATTCATCTATATACAGCAATTCAATATTTTACAAAAAGTTAAAAGCTGGTTCACTCGATATTCCGGACGCAACATTTTTGCCTGGAAAGAGTGCAGTTGTTCTAGTAGGGGATGAAGCATTCGCTTTGACAAACTCGATGATGCGTCCTTATGGAGGTAAAAATTTATCAGAAAATAAAGAGTAAAAGAGTGTTTAACTACCGATTATCGAGAGCTCGAAGGTTTATTGAATGTTCTTTTGGTATTCTCACCAATAAATGGAGAATTTTCCCACCGACCACTAAATGCCGGTGAAGATATGGCTAAAAGTATTGTAAAAGGTTACTTTCACCCGAAAATTTGAAATTACAGATTTAAAGGTGCTAAAAAAAAAAATTAAAAAGAAATACTGCAAGGACTGGATAACGTGTATTCAGACCATCTTGTCATCCTTCGAATACATAATTATTTAAAAACACTCAAAGAAAAAGAAAAAATATTTCACTTCATCTTGGTGCCTTGCCATGTAGGTATTACAGGGAATGAATTGGCAGATCAAGCTGCTAGAGAAGCATTATCTCTACCAAAAAGAGAAACAGCGGATCTAACAACACTGGAACTTGCCCACCCTTTAAAAGAAAAAATAGCAACGGAATGGCAATCAATGTGGAATCAAAACTCACCCAACAAACTGAAGGCGATAAAAAAAAAAAAAAACTGTAAAACCGTGGCTTACCGTACCGCAGCACGCGGCAGGAAGAAGTAGTAATCACCCGCCTGCGAATAGGACACAGCAAACTTACCCATTTACATCTAATTAAAAAAGAACCTACACCGAGGTGTCAGAAATGTTGTAGCAGAATGACCATTCTGCATATCTTTGAAGAATGCTAATACAACCCGAAGAGTGTTGAACCAGATGGGATTGCCAACAAACATATCACAGATATTAGGAGACGACCAGAAGGCCATTGACTTAATGATAAAATTTATCTCAAAATGTAAATTTAATTTCTTGTAAATTATTTAGAGCGTTGATAACATGTAGTTTAACGCTCTAAAACACAATAAATAAATAAAAGGAAAAAAAAATCTGGGGTCATTTATACAGTTGGGGCGCCGGGATTCCTGTATCCTGATATAACGGTTTGTATAATCCATATTATTTAAATATATTACGATCTGAAGATCTTTTAATTGAAAGTTAGTTTTGAGGTTACATCTGCTGCATAAACAAGCAAAAAAAAAAATTCAACACGATTAAACAGTGTTTTGAAATCTGAAACAACATCTAGGTGCCATTAAGAGGTTAAATTAGGTATTTTTTTTAAAAGAAAATTTCGAAGGTATCCAAGAAACTTATAGTTGAACCTGGTACAGTCCTGCATGGGCCAATGGCAATATCACAACTGAAATTTGCAAAGAAGAATAAGAAATATTTACACATAAATCAACTTGATTTTTTTTTTAATAAGTATGTGCGACAGATATTTGACGAAATATCCGATAAAAAATCCTATACGAATTGGCAGAGAGGGAATTCGTCGAAATAGATAAAAGTTTTTTCTCCAAACGGAAATATCAGGTTGGGCATGTATACCCAAATCGATCGTGTTTTTCTGGTGTTAGTAGGGAAACGAGGGAAGAGTTTCTTTATGTTGTGCCGAACAGGGGCAAGGAAGTGCCTAAAGTCCCAAGGCTTACAATATTTTCGGATTTAAATCGATCTTGTAAACGTTTGAGGAAAATACCACGGATGAGGAAACAAATTCAAAACACAGTTCATCATTGTGAGAATTCCATAGAGCCCATAACTGGAGCTCATACCCAGAAGATCAAATCTCAGGTGGCTACCATAAAAAGGGGAACACGAATTGAATACGGAAATAGGAGGCAACGTCTAGACTCATGCTTGTGCGAATTTAGTTGGAAAAGGAGATAGTATATTAAAATAATATAAAAAAACTATAAAAAAATAGTTCCCACCTACTTAATGTAACATTTATATTATTATTAATGTATTTCCACATTAAATAATTGTTGTTTATATTCTAATTTTTATTCTCTTAAATAGTAACTGTATGGCATATTTAACCTAATACTATGCAATAATACTGTATGCAAAATCTGGCACACCAATTCTACAAAAGACCAAAGTCCTAACGTCACTTTAGATTAAAGTTTATAAAAGGCTAATAAGGTTCGATGCCGACACTACCAACCGTTTACCACATACCCAAAACCCAAATCCCCAACATCAGGCCTGTCTTAATCCTCATATCTACTTCTCAGTCTACCCCTCGGTCGACTCAAAACTGATTAACGGATTAAACTCGCTCAGTTCCGTATTGTGGAACCTTTCTTAATTCTCCTATATGTTCATCCTTTTTTTGGGCCAAATATTCTAATCAGTACCTAATTTTATTTCAAAAACTTTAAGAAGTTGTAGGAACAACTTAACGTATTCGGCATGGTTTCACATCTGTATAAGACTGTTGACAGTATCTTATAAATCCTCATTTTAAATTCCTGGAGAAAAATCGCGAACTGAGTAGGTTTTTTTTACCGAGAAATAACAAGCACTACACGTTTTTAATCATGCATTTATTTCCTTTTGAATTTAATTTTTCCTCAATAAGCTAGATCCTATCGACTTTAGATGCTTGATTCAAGCGAAATGGAAAAAATATTGGAAAACAAATACGTTTTAATTATTAGAAGTTAAGTTAAGAAAAATTAATTTAATAATGTATGTACAAATAATTTACACCTTAGGAGTAAAAGGTCTCCAGGTGAGCAAGAGTACCAGACCAGAGTTCATCTGCTTTGGTAGACTACCAAAATTTTCTAACTTTACAATAATGAGCCTGAAAAAATTTTACCAAAGAGTAAATATAAATAAATAACATTTTAAAGAAATGATATAGTTTTCATTTCCAAAATAAATAAGAATGGATTGAGTTTCACCCAGAGGGTAATTGTAAGAGAAAGAAAAATAAGATTAGCCTGATTTGCATTCTAAATCAATAAGAAAAAGATAGATTAACTTTGTAAGAATGCTAATCATCTATTGTAGATCATACTTAATCATGGGTTCATCCAGTTTATTTTCAAAGAAAGGAGAGAAAAATATTTAATCGGAATTTTCAGTCATCTCGAAGGAAAAGAAGTAATTTATCTTTATAAAATTAATTCGATACCCTCCAAGAAAAGTAAATCATGATTTAATCAGAGGTTGCTCTGTACTCACTATTCTCAGCACTCTGCGATATAATCATTTAATCAAAAGAAAACTTATCTAGCCAGTTCAATCAACAATGAACTGGTAACAGAATAAAATGTTGATAAGAATTTATGTTCATTTCATAAACAGCTATTTTTTATTATTATTATTGTTGGATATAATTTAAATTGAATTAAGAAACAAATTTTGATGAGGATCCGATCGAAAAGAGGGAAAAAAAAAATAAGAAAGTACTCGGAAAGAATTTATCATTGTTGCAGAATGTACAAAGTACCTGCATGTCTTAGGTAAGAAAAAAAAAAACAGAAGAATCTTGTTGATTGCCAACAATATATCTGATCACAATAATATTTGCATCTGTAATAATAAATAAAAAATATTATTTTTTTTATTTATTGAATATTACAACAGTACTATAAAAACATTTTATAACTAGTAGATGTGATCATGTTTATGATAACACGTCAAAACAACTACACTTCAATAAAAAAAAAAAAAAAAATTATATGAGAAGGTCCCGAGCCTATCTATTTAAACGTCTAGAAAGGTTGTCAAGAATAGAATAGGAAATTCAGAAACAACTGCAATTGAACACTTATACAGTTTACTATTAAAGGATAGGGATCTACATCTCTTAACTATTTTAGGCTCAAACTGCGACAAACAAGACATTAAGGATTGGATACGAAATGAATAAGATAGTTTAATGGAGCCCCAGATTTCAACTCCGTACTTAGGCCTAAATACGTCTAATTACTGTTAATCAGTTTTTTTCTATTTAATAGGTATCTTAGAACGTCTGTCTAGTAAATAAAGTTTTAGTCCTTATAGCGGATCTGTTAAGCAGGAATCAGTGTAAAATAATAAAAATGTATATTGAAAGACAGTTACTTATAATAATACCTTTTCGGACGTTAGGAGTGAGATTTAGGAGATCAAAACTCCAATGTTCCTTACTGTTTCATAGTTTCAATCCACAGTTACACTTATGGCACAAATGGTATTGATTTGATAAAAAATTCCAACATTTTTATAATAAACAATTATAGCAGCGCAATTCCACGTTTTTTAAAAATTTACTTGCCACTACTGATAACCATACGAAGGCTGGAAGAGGATCCTTAGCAAGTGTGTAAATATGAATGAACGGAAGAGATTTCGTTTCTTCTTAATGGATTATTTATTTTATTCTTTAATTATTAATATATTTATATCTTTATATTTCTCATTGTAATAATTTATATATTTGTCTTTTTATATGCTTTTTTATATCATAAATTGATTCTATAAAATTATTTATTTTTCTTGAAAATAAGGCATGAATGTAAACTTGTAGTTCTATTAATTTGAATTACAATATTGCTGTTAAATATTGTATCGTTCAGTCAAAGTAAAAATAAAAAAAATATCTAGAGTGTAACAAAATGAATGTAAAAAAAAAAAAAAAAATTAAAAAAAAAGTTACACCAAAAAATTATAGATCTCCCAGCCAAAAGAAATTTCCATGTCAAAATAAAGTGCTACCAATGAGTATCACAAAACTAACAACTTATTGATCAATAATAATATAATAAAACTAACAAGTTATTGTAATTGATATTATCGGCCACATTTAGTATAAAGCTGTAAATTTCATAAATATATATAAAATAAAGTTTAAAGAAAATTCTTGGAACGCATTAAGACGAGGAATGGACTTCTTCAACCGAAGAAGGCACCTCTACTTTTCCAATCGTTCATTGGATTCAGCTCATCAGGGAGGCTCAAAGTGCTCTTGAGTTACTAATTCCTCCTCGAGGGATCGGTCAAATAGATTCTCCAGGGACATTACCTTCAAATGAATAAACCTTTAGTTTCAAAGCCGAAGATTTCGAGGCTAGAAAAAATGTTAAAAATGACACACGTGAATTACTGACTATTATACCGATAATTGCTTCAAATGTAAGACCACATTATCTGCCAAAATTATCATGGACATGGTATCTTTTGAGGAACACACAGTCTCATGTATTATAATTTTTTAACAATCAAAATTAATTCTTAGAACGTCCTTTTAGCCAAGTTGAGATTAAATGACTGGGACCGTTCTTCGCTATTGAATCGACTTTACAGCCACGTGTTTAAGTTAAACCATTCAAAACCCGTTATATCAACTGAAAACAATTTCATTTAAATTCTAACTGTATTCTATTTCAAGTTGTTGAATAGATATCAAACTAAACTAAGTACATTAATACGAATACTACAAAGACACATTTAATTCTTTTTTTAAGTTTTAAAGATTGCAAAACTTTATTACAACACACATTTATATATCAGAGATTTGTCGATTTTTGAGAAAAAAATCGGTGTTGAGAGTCGATGATCTTAAGTCAGTAACATTAAAATAGTTTTTTTATACCTAATAATTTTATTATTCTTATACATTAATTCTGCTACCCTCCGACCCCCCCCCACAAAAAAAAAAAAAAAAAAAAAAAAAAAAAAAAATCCTATGCTTATAAAAGTGGTCTTCAAGCCCTGACACAATATTAATATAAATCCAGAGAAATATCAGTAAATCTAAAATTTGTGGTGACTTTTTGGATTCCTTTATCAATAAATAAGACCCAAAATAATTGGAATCTTTACCTTCTTAAATAAGAATACATTGTATGTTATAACAAATAAACCTACTTTCTATTAACTTATTTATTTCTCCCATTGTTTATGTGCTTATAGCTGTAATTAGGATATTTTTTGTGATAGCAATTTTTTTTAAAACTTTTTTGAGGTATCGGTAACAGTATTGAGAATAAAAAAATTATGTACCGACACATCTCTAATATATACAAACACATATAGCAGACATCGGTATAATCCCGCTCTCATAAGTAAGAACTTAGATAATTTTAAATAATAATTTAACTTTTATTAGTTTATCGATAAAAATCGGATTGGCATTATTTCTTCAATGGAATTTTCACGCACAGCAGTTATTTTTAACCAGGTCATAATTAGACATGCAAATAATTTTAATCTATGTGTGGAAAATCTAGATCGGCAGACTATTAACAGTTTTTTTGCGGATAATGGACTGCATTATCAGGGCGAACAACTAAAGGTCCATGAATCATATTTTGAAAATAATTTTAAAAAACAAACAAAGGATCAACATTTTGATTTGGTAATAATTTTCATTCAGCAGAAATAATTTTATTGATTTCATCTGGTTGAATTTAAGTTCTAACCATAAAAATATACGACAGTGTGTCAAACCTCGTTCCTGCCACTCAATATTGTACATTTAAATTTTTAATATTAGTAAACTTTACTATTGTGAACCTCTCTAAAACTGTGAAAATGAGCTAAAACTTGGTAAAGATAGTATTGGTTCAATAGTTAAGCCTTTTGTTAAACCAACTGCGGAATGTGCCAACCACAAATCAGTCGATATTCAAACTTTACTGGGATCCACTTGTCGCAACACATATTTAAATCTTTTTGAATAATTTAATTGAATATAAGTAAATTGTATTGTCAATCTCATGCTCTATTATATATAACCGTACCTTTATAACCTCTCATGTAGAATGGCGCTCGCCACCTATCAGTCAATTTTCAACCTTCACATTTATCCACATATTATTGCTTTTTTACTGACAAATCAATTTTAAATCAGTATATTTTATTATTGCTAAACTTTTCTGGAAATATAAAGTAGTGTAATGAAGTAGTTAAAATTTGGTAAAGAACGGTTCAGTAGTTTTGGAGTTTAGTGATCACAGACGAAAAATGGCTTGTCCTTTTAAATAGTACTAGTATAGATAAAATTGATTATTCAAAAATGAATGGGGGGAAATAAGATGTATCAGCAGATAGTTGAAGGATCAATGTATTTTTTATGATTTAACAAAACCGGTTCATTTTTTCATCATACCCTTGTAAATCTATCACTTACTTGACAAATCGTGATTTTATTACTGTATTTTATGACCACGCAAGATAGTCTTACGAAACCTAAGTAATAGTTTCACGTAAAAAAAAAGAAAAAAAAAAAAAAGAAAAAATAGTAAAAAGCTAATGGATCAAACCTCTGGATATAAATAAAGTGCTGGAGTTTCATTACCCGCAAAGAGCCGAGTCTGGAATATTAGTCGCCAATTTTGGAATGTTGAAGCACTTACCGGAGACTCAAAGTTATTAAGGCGGATGGTGCTGATAGCCGCCTAACTAGAGAAAGAAGTATTAAAAAAAACAGAGATTAAGTAGAATCATCCTTATACATAAACATAACTTGAGGTGCGTTAGATAAGAAAAACCTGCTAAGTGTATTTATTATATAGTTTAAGACCCATATGAGAAAAAAAAAAAAGAAGGAAGAACGCAATTAAGAAATCGAACTGTCAACGAAACAGTTTTATGCCGTCTTTTAAATGAACTATTGAGATATAAAATTTAGATTTGTTATTTTTTAAATTATCAAATTAGTTAGTACTACATCATTAGATGGCACGCTAAATAGTTATAAAAACTGTATCTTAATAATCAATAGAAGCGAGGTTTTCCTTACTGATATTGTAACCAATTTAAAACCTCATTTCAGATTTAAAAAAAAAAAAAAAAAAAAATAACAGTTCTGACAGAGAATTGGAGTTCATTGCCGTATAATAAAATAGGTTTGTATTTGTTCCTTAACCGAATCACCTCGATGATTGTTAAATCAATCATAGTTTCAGTTTTAGTAATAATATAAACAATAACCGCAATCAGTCACTGTTGGTACATAGATTACCTCAAATTATAGACAAAACATAAAGATCAATTGCGAAATATATTCGTAACAGTGTCATCATTTACCGGTGACATTGGTATGACATTTGGTTAGGTTTGAATAATTTCAACTAATGTTATTTGAATTAGATGAAGATGACTGCATTAAAGGAATTAAATGAACCGACTATTTAAATATCTAGAAATGCAACAGCATCTTAATATTGCCCAAAGGAAAATGCATATCGAGCTGATAAGGTTCAAAAACAGGTTGAAGAACGTATTGTAGACGCAGTTGTCTGGAATACGAAAAATTAAAACCATCAACACCAGAGCTGTTGCCTGTTGTTAAAGCTATGCCAGGTTTAGTTCATAGCTTCAGTGTGTCCAATGTAACACACATGTCTGCAAGAGATTGACCGTCTTGTAAGAAAGACTATTCCAGGAGAAAGAGCCACTATGCGATATCCTGCACAGCCTGACTGTATTTGCCGAAAAAGGAAGGAGGACGTGGATTACTAAATATCGAGAAAACATATACCTTAAAAATTCAATAGTAATTTCTCTCAAAAATAAGGAATATTCACCTCGCAGACTAGATGCTTCGAGCAGAGTCGAAGTCAGAAAAAGAGCGTCTAACCAAATGGCAAAGTAAATCTATAGGGAAGGTTCCACAACTAGTTGAAAGAAGCAGACGTAGATAAAGAAAATTTACAATATGTCTAATGGCAGAGAGACAATTTTCAGAAACGGACGGCTTCACATAGCCATCAATGATCAAGTGATTGTTACGAGATCCTATAATATACATGTTCTTAAAACTAAAAGCTTTCCGACAAATGTCGACTGTGCTCCGCAACACTGAAGTCGATCCAGAATATCACAGGTTGGATGTATAGTACTCGCCAGCTCGAAATATTTCCAAAGGCATAATAATGTGGCCAAATGGTTATCAGGCTATGGTCTGGAAGTTAAACCTACACTTTATACACACCATATTACCTGTATAAGTTCAACAGATTACTTCAAAGTGAGCCTCTGAAGGTGCATTAGGACGAGTCTATTCTGACGGATCACACATAAATATATTTTTTGTTAAGTTAAAAAAAATAAAAATCGGACGCTGTGTTATTCCTCAATTTATTTTATTATTTACTATTTGATCTTCGTATATGAATGATAATTATTGGTACAACATTAGGCTTGTTGATGTATAATTAAGGTGACATTGTTTGAATTGATAAAAATACATTACATACCAGAGTTAATTAAGATTTGCAGGATAGTAAAATTTATATTTCATCTGATCATAAATAATTAATAACGCATTTTATTTAAATTGAAAAATTCGCAACCGACTTTTTTATTCTTTTGCACCTTAAGTAAATAAAAAGCAGAATTTGTATCAAACAATGATTTTTTTTTTTTTTTTTTTTTTTTTTTTTTTTTTTTTTTTTTTTTTTTTTTTTTTTTTTTTTTTTTTTTTTTTTTTTTTTTTTTTTTTTTTTTTTTTTTTTTTTGGAAGATATTGGAATGGAAAATCCATGAAAATAGGCCATGATTCTAGTATCTTTTCAGTTACCGAGAAGTGTAAAATAAGAGGATTTAAATGTATATATGTATACATGTATTCCGATTTTTGTTTACCTCGAGCTATCTGTAGCTATTATGTATTTACCTAGAGATAGTTCAGATGAGTTCAATGGTATAAATAGGCGGACTATATAGGTGTAAAAAGTAAAATAAATAGTAATCGATAAACTTCTAATCATAATACATTTAAAAAAAAAAAAAAAAACTAAATACAATATTAAAGACATTTAAAAAAAAAAGGAAGAAAAAAGCATCCAGGCCTGGTTAGTAAAATGAAAAAAAAACAAAAAAAAAACATTATTTTAATATTATAAGAAATGAAAATATTACTTTTTTTTAAAAATAAAACCAAAGTAATTAATATAAATTAATATTTCAGTAGAGTCAATAATTTTATAAAAATCCAATTTAATAATAAAGAAATATGTACGAAGTTGCAGTGTTTCGATAAAAACAGATAAAACAAAACAACAAGAGAGTACCAAGGGCCAAAGTGTCACCAACGAATACAGAGTTCTCATTTATTTGAGTAGCAATAAACTTAAATGATGTAATTGAGTATTTTTCTATATTTGTTTATTGAAATATTATAAAAAATAAAACATAAAAAGTTATTTAAAATATTTTTCTTTTTAGTGCATTTTAAGTAGCTTCCTCAAGTTTGCATTCATCTTCCGCAGCGTAAATGTCCTGTCTAAATGTTATATAACAGTAAATGTTCTTCATTAAATTTCTTAATTTTCGAACACTAAAAGAATATACATTAATTCGCAAGACACATTTTTCGCAAGTGGAAGTTCAATTTTCAAGTTGCAACTAGAAATTCACAAAGGAATATCTATAATATTTGTAACAGCCGCGTAACTTAATCGTATAAACACACATGAGCATACCAAAAATAGCATTCTGGTGATACCCTTAAACCAAAACTCACAAAATTTTACTTAACATACTATTCACTATTCACTATTCTGTACGGATGAAATTGATTTTAAAATTATTAAATGAAACCGAGAACGAAGATACAAAAAAAAAAAAAAAATTCTTTTTTTATTTTTTATTTATAAACTGGTAATTTGGTAAGCAATTATACGTTATTATATGTTGTATGCTAGCATTTCTGGCATATGCTATGTTACATTAAGTATACAAGTTAATGCTCCTGTAAGCAATAAATTTTGGTCAAAGTGATTTGTGGAAAACTCCTACCCTATTAACTTAAAGGCCCTTCCAATGACAGCTCTGAAAAAGGAGGTCTTGTGGTCATTTCACTTTCAGATACCTTGGAGCTTTATCAGAAATTCTAAGAGAAGCCAGGCTAAGCTTGGGCGACCTTGTGTAAGTATGCTGATTTTTCTATTAGGACAAGAATATTTTAGTCATTGTGGGTAACCGAATAATAAATAAATTGAATCAAATTGATGAAGTACTAAAGTTGTTTAGTAAGTCTTAGAGGCAATACGTTGAACAGAAATTATTAAATAGATTGTAAAAATATAAATTATTTGCAAAAATAGGATAAAATAAAATGAATAAAATGTTATATGTATCTTAAGGGCTAGAGGACGTTGCGCTAAATTTTTCATATCAGAATATTTTTGGATGTAGGATGTACAACTACGCGGTACCCCATTTTCTTATTTAAAATAACATATTAAACAAGTACACAAATTAGTAACTAAATACATAAAATCAGAATAATAGACTGCCTTCAAAACTACACAAGGAATAACAGGGCATGCGGCAGTGAACAGTTATTTAAATACAAAAAAAAAAAAAAAAAAAATTTATTTAAATTTCGGATCAACAATAAATGTTATACACAAACTGTTTGATAAATAAATTTTATAAACCAAGTATGTCTTGGTAAGCCCTAGGCTTTAATCTTCTTGTTATTGATGTTCCCAAGTTATACTCCTGAGCTCCAGATGTGACGTGGAGAAGTTTATGGTGTCGTCTTGTGAGTCTGTTAAAGACCTCTTTAGTCTTAGTCTCTCAGGTCTTTCAGTCTCTTCAGTTATTTAAATAGATTTTTTGTTCTTTGTGTGAAACCTCATGAACATAAGAATGAATCTCATATGTGAATAAGAGATTCATTCTCATGTCCTTGTCATTTCACACAAGAACAAAATATACACCACCTCATATATGAATGCAGACTACTCACTGAATACAAAACTATACTACAGACAAAAACATTACAGAAACTAGGACATTAGCCGGTGGATGGACAATACTTGAAGATTATGTTTGAAGACCTGAATTTTTTTTTTTTTTTTAATTCGATTGAAAAAAATTGTAGATATTAATATGAAATACCTTTGATATCTTCATAACTTATACATATATTATTCTATATCAAATATTATTGAGGTGTCTTTGTTGTTATAATAAATTTGATGCTTAGTTTTGAGTAATCAAGTGTATCTTCTCATTCTTTATTTATGTTACTTATTTACATCTAACTTGCAACAAAATATAATAATCAAAACAATAATCATTGAAAGTACATGTGCATTAGATATGATAAAGTATGGTGTGTACAGGAATAAATAAAAGTCCTTCCGGCTACAAATTGTTATATTTTCTTGTTTAGTTAAAGGCGATCTGAAAAGAAAATATTTCCAAGCACTTGTATGTACAAATTTGATTGAATATTATAATTAAATGAGAAAAATGATAATATTTAAATTTTAAATGTAAACTCGTGACACCCACAAAAGCACCAAATAGCAACTAATACAAAATGGAAATGATGAGTACATTTCTAAAGCAAAACGTTGGATCCTTCTAGACTAAAAACAAACGAATAAAAAGATCTTCATAATTTCATAGATAATTATTGTAAGGAGGGTCAGCTATGTCAAAAATTACCATTTGAAAGTAACTAATTCCAGCAAGAATAACATAATAGGAAAAAAATATATAAAAAACAACCAAAACTAAACAAACTTTATTGGGGAAAACCAAACACAAGGTTTAGAAACTTTTGTTTAATACAAGTGGTGCTACGAATATAGACAACAATGTACAATACCAGCTCTTCCTCCACTCATACTGTTTAAATTGAAACCTAAACATACCAGTCCTTAATAGCTAATCCTATTATAACTTAGAACTCTAAGCTCCCTAGAGATATCAGAAAAGTGTAAAACTCAAGCGTAAACTATCAGAGTTTTCTTAACACAGGGAAAAATAGATAAAGTTTAAAACAGTATGAAACCGAACTAATTGCTACTTGTTAGATGCCTCAATTTTATGATATATAAACTGTGCCAAGACTATATTTCCTTTATGTAGCTCGGATGTTAACATCTCACGTTCACCTAAAACAAAAGACTGAACAGATTTAGAACGGTTTATAAAGACGGATTGCTCGGCATTACACAAGACTAAAACTAAGAAACTACACGCCACATAAAACCTACCAAAAATTAACGAATTAATCACAAGGAACCACATCAGATTTATAGATAGTAAGAGAAAAATTATTGATACCTACTATTTAGAACACTAAAAACTACTGAGAAGCCAAAGAGGTGGCAAAACTATGTTTTATCAATTGGACCAAACGTCTCTAGAGCTCAATTGCTAGATATTAATTAATTGAGTTCATATCCTTAACTGTTCTTTTACTCAAAATCCTTCAACAGAGAATGTGGTTATATTAAATCAAGAAATGTCAAAGATTATTAGAAAGATATTCAGAGGAACAGGTGATTCGGCGTCATTAACTAGTTCCTTCACATATCCCATGAGCTAAATATCATCATATGCATATTAGTTCGGAAAAGTTTTTATTCCAACATCGTAAGACTACCTTAGATAAGATTGAGTTTAGATAAGTGGCGTCAATTAATGACCAAAAAATTTAAACGTATACTCCCCCTTTTAAAGTAAATGTGTTAAGTCATTACCTAATTCCTAAACGTGTCATTAATAATTAAATGTTTCTGTAGATTTCAAACTGATGGCTCTAAAAGTGATACTGATTCTGATTAAAATTTATTCCCCAAAAAAAAAAAAATAAAATAAATGTAATCAAAGCATTTTTGATGATTAGGTGAGAAAAAATAATTAACTTTCTTACAATATATCAAAACACAAATGATTCATGTTCATCTTTGCTTTAGAAAAAAAAAATCTTTAAAAAACACTTATTAAAACTATCTAACTTTTCTTTTCATCAACCAAAAGTAAAAGTATAGATTATTAAACTTCTCTTTATTTATAAGATCATTAGAGGGTCTTTCAACAAACTTCATACTTTTGAAAGTTTTTTTTTTTTTGTATATATTTTCTTTCATTGTATATTATGATTATATTTTTACTACATATATTTTAGTTGTTCAATAGTATAATATTTTAAGTTTGAGACTGGTCTATCTATTAAATAATGAAAGAAATAAAAAAAGTTCAGAAGTGAATAACATAGATTATTTCAACTAATAATTGAAGTTTTATTTGTTTAATAAAATAAATCTTGTATTTAAGTATCAAATAGAGCATTATTTCTTCAATGGTATTTTCACGCATAGAAGTAATTTTTAACCAGGTTAAAATTGCTCTGATTAGGTGTGTGGAGATTATGAAGAAGCATAATTATACAATCAATTATTATTTCTAAGTTTCGTGTTGGTAATACAAATAGACAGAGACAATTAAGCAACTCTTGGGGGCGATGAAGTACTTTATCTGTGCATACAACTTAATAGTCCAGTCAATGAGTGCTGAAATGAGGGGTGTAGAGTGCATGGAATATGCGATAATTTTTGACTTCATAGCTTCGTTAGGAATAGTTGGAAGGTAAACATATCTTGAAAACCGTTGGAATTTCTATAAATACGTATATAATTAATTTTATAGAAAATTTAATTGGCTTTAATTTAAGTCCACCGTTTTCGAGATGTAATCGAAAAAAAAAAATTAGGGCCTTCTCCCCTCCCCCACGTTTAGCTCACCGCCCAGGGGCGGGGACTTTTTATATGTTTACCTTTTAACTACTCCTAACAAAGCTGTGAAGTCAAAAGTTATCGCACTCTACACCCCTCATTTAGTTAGAAGGTAAACATATTAAAAGTCCCCGCCCCTGGGCGGTGAGCTAAAGGGGGGGGGAGGAAAGAAGGTCCAAATTTTGTTTTTCGATTATATCTCGAAAACGGTGGACTCTAGAAAAATATATAGCAAATCAAAATTAAAGCTAATTAATCTTACTATAAAATTAATTATATACATATTCGTAGAAATTCCAACGGTTTTCAAGATATGCGTTATTAAAAATCGACAACTTTAGAAATAAAAAAAGTGTTTACCTCTTTTTTTGTTAAACATTTGAAGCAAATACCAGGCATGTATATATGAAATTGAAGTAAATTTAATGCTCTCCAATTTTGATTCTGACGTTTTTTCTGAGAAAAGATTGTGGAACGTAATAGAAGCAAAAGTTTGACAAAAAGTGAGGTGACATTTGTTTTTTCCAAAAAATCACCTACTTCTAAAAGCTGTAATATCTCCATTTTGTTTAAATATTTTTCAAATATTGATCACATTTTCGGATTTAGCAATAAATTTCCTATAAGATCGGAGTAATTTAACCTTGAATTTTACAAACTTGGGACCTAAAAAATATCTTTATCTTCACCTAATTTAGGGAAGTTACAATTTCTTATAATACTTCAGCGCTCACTGCTTTTCATAAAAACAATCCACAAAACTGCAAAGCTCTCAAAAACTTGCAAATTTAATAAGCTTTCAAATGATATGTTAAACGTAATGATTTTGTTTTAATTTCATGGAGAAATTTACTTTTGAAACCGAAAAAACATGGTGTTCTCATTTAGCATACAAATCAGGTACTTTGGTAAATAAGACATTATGATAATCGCTTGATGAAAATCTGTATTTTAAATAAAAGAAACACTTCATTAGAATAAAAAGCAAAGAAAAAATATAATATTTATTGACATAAATTTTAGGCCAGTTCAGGTATTCATAATAACAACAGCGACTTTTACCTCTCTCAGTACTAAGCACATTATCGCTATTTCATAGTTATATTTTCTACAGAGATAAAAGTGTTATCATTAGAAAGACCCTTTAATATTGAAATTTTATTTATTGGGATATTTTTTTTTCTGGGGAAGATGGCAACGTTCACAAATGTGAGTACGCTGACATTATTTTTGTATTTACCACTTATTTCCAGATAGATATAGTGTTTTTCACGAACTCATCAACGTTTATTGAAAGTTCCGTGATTTGGGACAATTCCTCATGATGTTGAACTCGCTACCCAGATCAAGAGACTAAAATCTCCCAAAGGTCAGTTATCACATTTTGCACCGAGAACATTGTCACATATCATTTCACACAAGTAAAGAAGACTAGAACCTAATGATCATGTACATAGAATACAATTTTGCCGCTGGCTTTTAATAGAGACCAAGAACACCATTTTCTGAGCAGATGAGTCTCTTTTTACAAGGGGAATTTTTAACGTCATACTGGGCAGCTGAAAACCCACATATTTCAAGAATTTTCCAGCATCGTTTTACAGTGAATGTGTGGGCTGGGATTTTTTTGGGCCACATTTTTTGTTTGAATGCAAAATACACCTTATTCACGACATTCCACTTGATGTTCAGCAAAACATATATATCCCAACACGATGGTGCTCCTCCACATTCGGCAGCAGTTGGCTGAACCAACGCGATATTCGGTAGGTAGTGGTGTGACATGGCCAGCTAGGTCACATAGCTCCAATTTTTTGTACATAAAAAGCGAGGTATTGCCAGAGAGTGACCAGCATGAGGTCCTAATTCTGGAGGCCGGAGCCAAATTGCGCGTCTGACTTGACATCACGTGACCGTAGGGGCTGTGAGAAAGAGAGCAAGAAGCGCCTTCGAAATAATGGAGTTTTGAAAATTTAATATAAATACGGACTCTGGCGGCGCTTTAAGTGATTCTTTTTATTTATCAAATTAACAATTTTTTCTTTGGTTTTTCCAGATTTTCAGCGATTATCATAATGTCTTATTTACCACAAGTACCTGATTTGTATGCTAAATGAGAACACCATGTTTTTTTTTTTCGGTTTCAAAGTAAATTTCGAAATAAAACAAAAATCATTACTTTTAACATATCATTTTGAAAGCTTATTAAATTTGCAAGTTTTTGAGAGCTTTGCAGTTTTGTGGATTGTTTTTATGAAAAGCGTGAACTCCCTAAATTAGGTGAAGATAAAGATATTTTTTTAGGTCCAACAAGGTTAATTACTCCGATCTTATAGGAAACTAAATCCGAAAATGTGATCAATATTTGAAAATTTTAAACAAAATGGAGATATTACGTTTTTTTATCGTAAAAAACATGCTTTCCTCCAAAAAATCGTTACCATATATCTGCAACGGATTGGAAAATAGAAAGGTGAGGTCTGCGGCATTTGGCTACACTTTTGATCTAGTTTCCACCAATTTTTTTTTTTACGCTAAGAGATACTCACCCTGTATATGAAATTGAAGTAATTTATGAGAAAAGATTGTGGAACGTAATAGAAGCAAAAGTTTGACAAAAAGTGAGGTGACATTTGTTTTTTCCAAAAAATCACCTACTTTCAATAACGTATATCTCGTAAACGGTTAGAATTACAACAAATTTATATATAATAAATTTTATAGTCAATTTAATTAGCTTTTATATTAATTTGAAACATATTTTTCTAGAGTTAACAGTTTTCGAAATATTATGGAAAAACCAAAAAAATGGAACTTCTCCCCTCCCTCCTACCATTAGCTCACCCCCCCCCCCCCCCCAGCAGCGGGGACTTTTAGTATGTTTACCTTCTAACTATTCCTAACGAAGCTATGAAGTCAAAAATTATCGCATATTCCATGCACTCTACAATATGTTTATTGACTGGACTATAAGGCCTATGAATCATATTTTTGAAAACAATATCAAAAAGCAAAGCATCAGCATTTTAATTCGGTAATAATTTTTATTGGGCCTAAAAAAAAACCTCTATCAAAATTAATATAAATTTAATGAAATAATTTTATTGATTTCATCTGCCTAGATTTTAATTTCTAACCATAAATTTATATAAGAATGAGGCAAACCTCGTTTTTTCACTCAACATTGTACATTTAAATTTTAATTATTGCTAAAGCTTCATAGAACTATTAAGATATAGTTAAAATTTGCTAGAAAGAGGCTCAGTAGTTTTACCATTTTAAAATCTATTGCGGAATAGTGCTAACAACAAACTAATCAAAAATATGTAGATTTCATGATTCCTTAACCGTCCTGGAACTTTTAGGAACAGATTAGTTCAATAGTTTTCGTGGATAGTGATCTCAAGAGAAAAATTGCTTGACCTTTTATATAATAGTAATAAGGTATATGCGGTAATCACAAACTATATGTTAAATTACGTTCAGTCCTTCACCCTATCTACATTATCTATTATATATATATATATTAGGAATATATAAACATAGATACATATATCCTTATAAACCGGCTCAAATTGAACTTGGAAAGCCATCATCTGTGGAACTAATCCGCCTTTCTTACCGTCCTAGAGAAAAACAAGAAGCCGTGATTAAACTCAAGTTTAAAAAACAACTTTAATAAGCAATGAGTAGGGCATCTGGAGCTAGAGATGTTCCATGCAACCATGGCTACAGAATTAAGTAGGCCTGTGTAACAATAAAAAAAAAAAAGTAAATATTTATGAGAGGACAACGTGTTGCAACGTTGTGTCTCAAAATATCTGCGAAGTATGTAATGCAGACCACAAAAAAAAAAAATGTATATATGTAAATTATAATGATGTAGAATACATTATAGCAATCTTAATTTATTCCATATGAAGCTAAAGTATGTGTAACTACTAAAAACTTTGTCCAACTTTTAATCCTTTTGATGAGTTTTTCACGGCCCATCCTACCTTGAAACTAATTTGCTATCGCAAATATCCATATGTATGAACGTATCGATGTAGTAATGGCTCCTGAATTATTCATTGTTTAGTAAAATAGGAGTGGAAAACTTTGGAAACGAAAACATGAGTTTTTTAGTTTCCTTAAGATGAAAATTTAAATTAAAACACGTTGTCATTTTTTCATTAAATAAAAAATTCTATCATCATTCCAGCTTCGAAACAGAAAAAGTAGAGTGTCCCAACCACAGCAGAGCGAAAAGGAAATATAGAAGTAATTCGTGTGGCACGAAATACAAGTTTTAGTACAAGCGCACCAACGAAACTAATAAATAAAATAAAATCATTAAAAAAATAATACACATCCCTACAACTAAGGGTTTTTTTTTGTTTTGTTTTTTTAATGAAATGTAAAATACATAAATATACACGTGTATTTTATTTATAAATTTATTGTATTATTAATTATATAATAACATCAGTAAGAATGTATTGGTATTTGTAATAGCAGTATGACAATCAAAAATCAAAAATGGTAGACATGAAATCTATCCAAAATAATGATAAAATGCAATGCGACTGCCGTTGCTGTGGAGTAAGAAGGATTAGTAAGATTTTTTTTTTTTTTCCCCCTCAGTAAAATGAAAGTAAAGATATTTTTATACACAAATAATAATCTTTACTACTAAAACTTACTTTTCTTTTAGTTACTTACTTATTATACTTAATAATTTACTTTGCTATTACTGGGAGTAAAATAATAACTATATTTGAAAGAATCACTTGAGGTTTAAGTTAGGATTTAATCCCGCATTTAAAATATATAAACTACTATATTATTTCCTTTAAACTTAAGACAAAATAGAACCTTTCCTAAAAAGTGATGTACGTGAACTATAATTCAATTAATATTGACGCTGATGAAGTCATGGAAAAACAGGACGATAAGTAAATTTCCAAATGATAATTAGAAGATTAAACAAATACAAAAGAGCATACAGTAATACGAAGTAGAATTCCAACCTCGATATCCATTTAAACGCAAATAGTTCAACATAGAACAAAGTAGTGAAACTAATATAGTACGGAGAAAAAAAGTATAAAATCAAATTTACGAATTGTAAGAAATAATAAAATTATTCAATACCGATACAAATTTTCGTGTACAAGATCAGATAAATATTTCCAATTGTGCCATCTCAAAGTTACTTCCATTAGGTACGGGCTAGGCAAAACACAATAGTCTAGGAACGGACGACACTAAACCTGTTATGGATAGGTCTCCCAAAAAAAAAAACAAAGTTTATCTGAAAGATCCATCAATTTTTATGTAATAAAAAACCATCGCTGCCGTTTGTAAACACGGGTCAAGCGGCAGAAAGTAAAATAAGGTTCTGGAAGGCCGTTTTGAGGAAAGAACTGCTGAACTTTTTTTCTAAACGGATCTTAATATTTTTTGGGGGCACTGAATCCGAATCAGAAGTTTGCTACCACGGCGGTCGTCGGCTTTATGCTCAAAATCGGGGGGAGGGGGGAAGAAAGAAAAAAGAAAAAAAAGCCCTAAATAGCGGTTATTGTAGGTTTTTTTTGTTTTGTTTTTTTACCTATAAGAACACAACGAATGGTTTTTCGAAGAATGCCTTTATATAGTAAATTGTAACTACTTACGAAATGAAAAAAAAAAAAAATTCGAAATCGGACCTTTTCTTTTTTTTTTGTTGCAAATTTATGGTCTTGGGAACATTGTGTGTAGAGATTGGCTAACAAGCGGTCAACGCCGCCTCCTGGTGAAAACACGTTTTTACCGGCACACTCTTGGCTATAGAATCTATTATTCCTATCCAAAATTTCTTTTTCTCAAATTAAAAACGGTTAAATTTACTATTAGACTATGCATATGAAGTTTGAATCAAGTCCCTTAACATACACATGCCAGCAGGGAAAAACCCCGTAATGTTGTGAAATCCAAGTTTTTGTTGGCAGTTGTTCATTTTAACTCCGAAAATACATTGTGTCATCCAATTTTTGTTTCTTCATCTCAAAGTTGGTTAAATTTAATACATGTAATTTAAATTAAATTTCTAAAGCTACCACTCCAGTCTATTGAACATGTCAAAATTGTCATATTTTTACGAAATATATACAATTACATTGCTGGCGTGAGTAATTTACGAGATTTAATCAAAGAGTAATATTTAAAACCTATAATAAATTAGATTTTATGTGAGACCTATCATGAGAGGTTTAGTGTCTTCGGCTCCTGTACTACACAGTACAGGACAGCTCAGACATAGCATTGAAAGCTACAATAGACTTAGGGAATAAGGTCCAGTGGAATGAAGTAATCCAGACAACGGTTATGGCTCCGAGCCTATGGGTTGGCTTTGCCTTTCAGATAGGCCATTTATATTGCCTAAGGCTGTCACAAACACGAATATGAAGAATGTATACAGAGATTGGTCAAAATCTTAGCAGCCCATAGAGTAAAACGTGTCAGCAGTTGATTCGAACCTTTACAAAAATAACTGAGACAACGCAAAAACTTGCCTGTCTTGTTGTTTTGTAAATAAAGTTCTTAGAAAAGAAATATATTTCAATGATAATGAAATGAAATGAAAAAATAAAGTTTATTCTGGGACTTTCAGTCCCCTAAGATTAATAATAATGCACAGTTACAAGTACAATTCAGGCCGTATTATTTACAAATTAAATGCTTCAGTAATTACCTCATGCATTTTTGACAGGAAAAAGAAGAAAAGACCGAATATACACCGAAAGACAAAATAGACCCTTTCCAAAAAAAGCGGCGTATACGAATTAAAATTTTATGACTGTGAAGCAAAATACACGGGAAAAACCGGACGATCGGTAAATCAAAGAGTAAATGAACATATAAGAGCATACACTAATAAGACCCAATATTCCAATTTCGCTATCCATCTAAATGAAAATAACCACAAATTTAATAAAGACACGGGAGTAAAAATATTACATGAAGTAGAAAATAGCCTAAAATTATATACTTTTGAATCACTAGAAATAATAAAATCGTTTAAAACCGATCCAGATTTTTGTTTAAATGATTAGATTAACATACCCAATAGCCCCATTTTAAATTTGTTTCCCATAGGAACGGAAAAACCCAATGAGTCATAAGGGAAACCCCATTCATTGTAAATCTAAAACTTAACCTACCTGCCCCCCCCTTTTACTTCTCACAAATTCAGTGTTTTAGTTACCTCAAAGGTGAGTGCCTATGCTTGATTTCTTGTCTTATCTTTTTAAAAAACTTAAGTATATATAATCTATGTAACAAAGTACTGATGTGTTGAAAATTTTTTGTATGTTTAAGAACTGAAGATGAATGTTTAGCATTCAAAACTAGTTTTCAAATAAAATAATCTCAATAGACGTGGCACTTAATTCATCAATCCTATCATAAAATACAATCGTATGTATATATATATATATATATATATATATATATATATATATATATATAATATATATATATGACAAAGTGTCAACAAAAAGAAAGTTATATTCTAACTTTAGTTCAAAGTTCAATTATAGCTTTGACGTGCATAAACAATATATCTCACCAAGAAACGACTAATCGGTTTAAGATACAATGTCAACTGTGCGAATTGCAGTTTGTTCTGAATACTTTGCAAGATGTCTTAACCTACAAGACCCTTAAAAGAGATCTACACAGCAATATTAGCACTGCCATTGAGTTAGTTGAAAATTATTTAAATAACACCGAAGATACTTTGATCGTAAACACCAATAATATTAATAGCAACAGAACAGCGATCGTTCATAAATCTTTTTCGGAGATAACTAGGAGAACAGTCACTAAATTTCAACGCCGACCTATAAAGCTGTTACAAAATCCTGTGGAACAACGAATTCCAAAGAAACTTTAGTTAATCCAAAGGATTTAAAAATAAATTTTCAAAAGGTTTCCGAAACTGAATCTGGGTCCTCCTCTGGATCCAAGGTATTCTCAGGATCCGCCTATAAAGCCACAATTCAAAGGCCTCCAGCTTCTTCTCTATGTTTTTATTTAAGGTCCATGTCTCTAGCAGTGCAAGAGTCTGATTTTTGTTCTTAGAGTTAGAATTATGGCTTTTGAAGACGGCACTCATTTTCTGAAAAACACTTCTTGCTTTCCCGATACCAATCCTGATTTCCTGAGAGTTATCCCAATAAGTAACAAGCGATCTAGATAAAATAACAGTTGCTATGAGATAACCTAACTACCATATGACCATTTATATTCAGTATTACGTTCTAGTTATCATTTTTAACCTACTTATTTTAAATTTGAATCTTTTAAAACTTAGCAAGTTACTAAAATCAGAAGAAATAGCTTTCCAATACCTACAGAGATGTGGATTACTGCACAGAACGAGAAAATGTAGAAGAGAACATTTCATGAAGATTTGTTTATACAAAAATAGAGCTCCTTTTTATAAGTGTTTTTTTAAAAGTTGCAGGGAACAAGTTGATGCATTTAAAGGAACATGGATTAATCATTGTAAACTTCAGTTAAGGAAATGCATATTGTTTATATACGCCTGGGCTAATGAGTACGAAACCACTTTGTAAAAAAAGAATTTTATGTGTCTTCGAAGACTATAACAGACTGGAAAAATATGTTAAGGGAAGTTTGTGCCATGGATATATTACAAAAACCTATGATAATTGGTGGTGAAGGGTTGAACGTTAAAATAGATGAAAGCTGTTTTTCAAAAAGAAAATACCAAGTGGGGAGAGTGTACCCAAATCAATGATTCGGAGGTGAATGCAGGGAGACAAGAGAGGTTTTTCTTTATGCAGTGCCGAACAGAACAGCAGCAACATTAACGGAATGCATTAAATATTCTATACGCCCTGGAACAACAATATATTCCGATTTATGGAGGTCTCATAGGGGTTTTAAAAAACTTCCAGGTATGAGGTACTGATATTATACTGTCAATTACAGTGAAAACTTTGTCGATCCTAATACAGGAGCGCGCACACAAAGAATTGAGTCGCTATGGGCAATTGTAAAAAGAAGAAATAAAAAGGAATGTGGTACAAGAAGCCTGTTTAATTCCTACTTATTTGAATTTGTAATTAATTGGAGAAGATATGAAAAAAGGGATATTTTTGAATGTATTTTGGAATCATTGAGAACTATTGGCCTCCAAAATGAAAATTTCTATGAATTTATTATAAAATACCTACTTTGATTGTTTTTATTATAATATTTTAAATAAACAATTTTGAACATATGTTCTTCACTAGTATTAATTTAATAATAAGATAAATCACTGATTTAGAAAAATTAACTGGGATGGCTAAAGTAAAAAAGACCCCAGAACTGATTTAGCTAAATTCATCAAAGATGTAAATTTGCTGTTAATGTTGATTTGCTGACGACGTGCTTATTAAGTTTTTGTTTAAATATTAATTGTTTAATAAATTTAGTATGCTTTTAACGGACAGGAACATATAAACATTAATTAACGGTCCTTTTATGGGATTACCATAAAAAGAAGATTGTCTAAAAGGTACACAAATAAATTATTTTTAAAGGAAACTAGGGAAGCAGCCTTACGAATAGAAGTGGGTAGAGAATTCCAGAAGTAGGTAACTGGAATGATAAAGGATTTGTCAAAGGAGGCAGTTTTATGTGAGGGAATATACAGGTACAGGTTAAAAGGTTGGGATCTAGTGTTTAGGAGGTGGATAGAAGAGCGCAGAGTTAATATATCAATAATTTTTTGGATTTCAGTGATTGGAATAGGAATGTAACCAGAAAGTATTGCCGTCGGAATTTGAGAAAAAGCCACCCAAGCTCAGAATATCGGCATAAGTATATATATACACACAATATTTGTAGTAGCCAACTTAAAAAAAACTTTGATAAACATATACATAGAATCCTTAACTAGTTTTAATAACCGTAAGAATTCAATTTTAAATCACAAAACGGAAACGAACAACAAAGGCATTAGGCTTGAAGTGACCAAGAATAAGCTAGGTGATGGATACGGGAAACGTGGAGCACTCAGTGGTTCATCAAGCTTACATTTTATTCCAGTTGCTCAATTGTTGTTCCTGAATATTGTGTAAACCTAAGTCTGTTACACTCCCCTATTGCTTGGTCTGTTTAATGCAGTGGAAAAACAATGAGATTAAAAATAAACTTCTGCAGTTCCGTATGTGTATTTAAATGCATAAATATAAAAAACTAATTAAATATTATGCTTTTAAAAAAATAAACAATAAATATTACGATAAAATATGAGAAGATAAAGTATTAGAGTTAGGCTCTACATTTAATGAAGGGAAGAAGATTGAGGTATAAATAGCAGTAGTAGTGAAATAGTGAAGCAACGGAAATAGTAAAATGGAATTTTATATGTCCTTTAAACCATACACTATAATGAGAAATATACTAAGCACTATATACTAAAATCATTAATGATCTTTGTTTTAATTTTTTTTTTTTTTTTTTTTTAACGATTTATTTATATTTACAAATGTATACATTATATAAAAGTAAATTTCAGGAAAATTATCACAATTACATGTAAAGTATTCGCTAGTAGAACTTCTACTAGAAAGTTCTACATTAGATTTTTTTTTTTTTTTTTTTTTTTCTTTTTCCATTTATTTACAATACATACAATATAATATACAATATATATATTAGGATCTTGGATTGCCTTGCGGCATTTGAAGATGGGTGTCCTCGGCAGCTGCTGGATCCACTCTGTTGACGGATGGTCTTCCTTCTTCTATGTTGAGCGAGGAGGAGTCACTCTGCTGGCGGTGGTGGTTCTAACGGGTCAGTCTGTTGAGCCTGAACCCCTTCCTTCGGCGAGTACGTCCGCTAAGGGGGTCAAACCTTGCATTAGAAGGTCTCTTTAAAAGACGCCACCGAGGATTATTATCGGGAATTGAGAGTGGGACTAATGGATTCGGGTGGGTATTAACTTTAATATAAAAGGATAGGTATCTGGTTTTTATATATCTGGCCAAATCAGTAACATATGGAACATTAAGATCTTTCAGGCGGTTTGTTTATGACATAATAAGCAGCATTGATGATTTTATGAAGGATTTTGGATACAAGAAGAATAAGAAAGTTTAGTGGATAGCTGAACTCTGTATGTAAAAAAACAAACAAAAAAAACTGCGTATGTCTAAATGGGTTTGATTACTGTCATGTAAAAACGTCTTTTGTAATTTATTGGGATTTTTTAACGCTTGTATGTTAAAAGCTGGAGAAGTCGGAAACAGTGAGCAGTTTTTTTTTTCCTTTTTGGTACGGTATGTATATGTACTTTTACATTTATAACACTGTTTACCCCTCAATTTTAATCATTCCTTTATTGCAATGTAATGCCTAAATGTTCTACTTTATGTATTCGTTCATCAACTACATCCTCTCATCTTTTATCGCAACCCCTCATTGTATCTTTATAAAAACAAAATAAAATTATTCTTTTTCTTCTTTTTTCTAATTATTTTCAAAATTTTCACACTGGTTTTTCTTATATTAAAATTCTTCTAAAATTCACTTTTTTTGTCGTATCCTTTTTTTTTTTTTTTTTTTTTTTTTTTTTCCCCCCCCCTTTTCTATCCATGAGGAAAGCTTATGTTAACGAAAAGTTAACACAATAATTGTGTTTATCCCTTATTGTGTATCCTTGACTAGATACTCCTACTACCATCATTAACCTTCCACAGGTCTCGCGTTGTACAAAATACAAAACCCTTTGTTTATCCGTTTTTGTCAAAATTGTTTATTAATTATATTAAATTAAATATTTTGGTTATTCTAAATATAAAATAGAATAGATGTACAGTATATTACCTGAGAAAATAATATTTTGAGCATAAAAGATATCATGTTTACGATTAAAAGTAATAGAAACAAATTTATAATCAGATAAAGTTATTTATAATATTACAATCAAATACAATTATTTGCATGTCTAAAACGGTAGTTTTTTGCACAATTATGGCAAAAAAAAATGTCAAAATTAATTTAACATATAAAATGTAGAAACCACTAGGTTTATTCTCCTCCGCGTCACCTCTATCACTACCCTCAACATCAGGTGCTTTTATTATCTGTTATTATCTAGAATATTTTTATTCCCTCTTCACTCAAATCCGAATCACTCTGCTTCAAATTTTGATATGATTTTCCATTGACAAATTTGAATAATTTCTCCCAACTTTATAGGGGTCTACCTACTGAAAACATTTCAAATTATTAATACTTCAGTCGATAAAATAAACAACGGAAAAAAATCGAAGGAATCCTACATGCATTATGCCAAATACAGCGGATTGCCAAGAAAGGGGGCGAAAAAAAAAGAACGAGAGTGGTCATGCAACACTGACAATCACTAACTAAATATTTTCCAATCAGCCAACTATAGCTCCGATCACAGTGGAAAATTACTGACGGCAAATGGAAGAGTATCTCGAGGAATATGTAAAGCTAGTTTTCCGAAAAGTTCAATGGAAGCGAGAGAGAAGGAAAACAAGGTTAGATCCAAAGTCGAAAAAAAAACACATTTTTAATTTTTAATTTTCAAAGCACTATGTAAACCCAATACAAATACACAACTATTATGGATACTATAAAAAATTTTATACATATCTTATACTTATATTTCGATTTTTTTTCTCTTTGATTTTGATTAACTTCTGTTAGAAATCTTAAATTTAGAACACTGAAATTTATTCCTTCATTTGTAATAATTGTAACAACGTAATTTGCCAATCTCACACCTGTCGTCAACCATAAGAGTTATAGCCAACAGGTTGGGCAATTAGCGTCAACTTCGTTGTTAATTAATCAATTTGAGGAAGCTCTTAATTAATCAATTATTGAAGATAGATCCCCACTCTTCAGGGTGGGCCCATAATTAGCTTAAATCTTCATTTGACAGTGGGCCAGTTCGTCCATAATCCTTTTTGCTTCTTACGGACGACCGACCAAAAATGACCCTTTACAAAAAGCAATTATAGTATTTTACATATTATAATTGTAGGGATTAGGGCGTTATCAATTGAAACACTACTTATGCCTATTTTACCACCTTCATTTCATGATAATTATTTAAATTTTTCTTATATCCCTCCGACAGACCTCATTTCCTCTATAACGAAATCCCATACTAATACAACTGGATTAGACGGTACTACTGTCAAATTGATGAAATTATGCCTTCCTGAAACCCAACCGGGTTTCAGGATTGTTTTGGCCCATCGCCCATATTTCCTGCCTACTAAAAACGTTCAATATCATGATCAAACACAAACTTGAATGGTACCTTGAAAAGAACCACCTACTAAATCAGCTTTGGTATTTAAAAGAATCGCTTAACGACCGACGGCATTGCTTATTTTTAAAATCAAATACACAAAACCTATGACACCAAAAGGATTCTTCTTGCAATTTCCCTGGACCTCCAAGATGCTTACAACAAAGTGAACATTGGGAAACTAATGAACATTTTGATAGAAATAGATCTCCCAAATGTAATGATTAAGTGGATTATTAGTTACGGATCGTTTACTAACCAATAGTTAGTACAAAAACACTAAAATTGCAATTCTTACAGATTCCGCCTCCGTATGTAATTACCTAAAAAACATCAATAGAAAACATATTACGTCCTACCTAATAAATGAAATAATACAGGAAGTACAAAACACATCAAACAACACGCTCAAGATACAGTGGGTCTCAGGCCATGTCGAACAGTATAGGACTGAGCGAGCTAATACGGCAGCGAAAAATGAGAAAGGAATTGCAACAAATGCGAAAATACCTCTCGAGGAAATAGCAGTTTGGATCAGGATGTCGCGGAATTGTTAGACAAATATAGCTATCGAGAGATATAGGATCGAGAGGCAGGGACCTTTACATTGTCCAGTCTCAGGTATCTCTTGGTCCACGGTCCACCGGTATTGCTTAGGGATTAAAGCGAAAAGAAATATCGATTTTAACCAGGCTACGAATTAACCACGGGCGTACAAATCGAGGCCTAACACTGATCGAAGTAGCTAAGAAAGACAAATGCTCAGAATGCAATCTTATCGAAAACCCCTTTCACGTTGCCTCGGAATGTAAAAATACGAAGAAAATACCACGAAATCAAAAACAACAGTTTATTCTTCACAACTTAAGCTAATTTAGATAAAAATTTCATATGGTCAAATGGTAGGCAATTTTTGTTTAAATTGACAAAAACGTGAATTACGCTTAGACGGTTTAACGTATCAACTTCATATTTTTATGCAAAATATAGGGTGGTAATACTCTTGAAATGTCTTTGGTTTCATTTTCCTATCAGGTTTCAAACTCAAGGTAAAAATAAATATGATTTCGGAGTTGCCAATTTTTTAATAGGTTTTTGTTGATCGAAATTTGCATTAATATGCATCAGAAGAAAGCTGAGGCTCTCCTCTTTCCAGCGATATCAACCAGTGAATTGCGTGACAAAGTATTAGCTATTTAAAGGAAAGTAACCAATAATCCTTTTAAAAATTTCTTCCCCTCGAAGAGGGTGTGTAAAATGATATTTTTTGTATTTATTGAATAAACGTTTTTCAATGTTTTTCAGGGTACTGAATTAGAATCTGACGTAAATTTTTATGTTAAAAAATCTATAGATGTAGTTTGCTAGAAAATATAATAATGTTTTTAGAATCTAATTAACCTAATCCAAAATCTATGGAGCAGCTGTATTTTTCCATAAATCCGCAATCAAAACTAAACACCTTGTTGCAAGAATCATGTCGATATCATTTTTTAAACTCGAGATATAAAATAAATAATTAGTTTAATGATATTTTATTTTTTTTCTCGGCTTCTAGGGCCCATTGGTCGGAACGGCCAAGAATCCGAATGCGAATCCGATAGTCTTTTTTTTTTTTTTTGGTCAGGCACATTTTGAAGCTTACGATTTTTAATTTTTATTTTTGGATGAAATTTGGTATTTAAGGGTTCTTTTTAATGCTGAATTCGAATCCGATGTCGGTTCTTGTGAAAAAAGTATATTGAACGTAGATCAATGTAAAAATGATATTTTTCGTTTTTATTGAATAAACGCATTTCAATGTTTTTGAGGGTGCTGAATTAGAAACGTCAATTTTTGTGTATAAAAAATTTATAGAGATGGTTTGCTTGACAATCTAATCATTTTTTTAGAATTTAATTAACCTAAACCAAAATTTATTAAGGAGCGGCTGTATTTTTCCTTAAATTTGCAATAAAAAATAAAAATCTTGGTGCAAGAATCATGTTGATATCATTTTTTAAACTCGAGATATAAAATATTTTAATTTAATACTATTTTTTTTTTCGGCTTCTAGAGCCCATTGGTCGGAACTTCAAAACACGTGTCTAATATTTTTTGACCAGGAACCTCCAAAAAAATTACCAACAAGATCCGTGAGAGACTGAATGTGTCCTCCCCTTGTAAGATAAATGGGAAAATTTGCTATAAAAATAATACAAAACTGATTTTATGCTACATAAATTTTTTTTTTTGGCGTAAATCAGAAAATGCATTGATATCCTTACTAGTAGTGTGGGAATGAAAGTGTGTAGTAGGGTGAATATAGTAGTGAAATATATAATTTAATTTTTAACTCTAGGCAATAGAAGACGAGTGATTATGCTGCTCTGTCTGAGAGATACCTGTATTTAACCTTTGCCATCTTTCTGGTAATACACATTGTTTGCATTCTTCTTCAGGTAATTGAGGAGGGCTAGGATGTTCACGACCTTACCTACAATGAAAACATTATCCTGGTCTCCGCTCTTTGACATACCTGACCTCAATGTCAACATAGGCGTCTTCTGCTGCCTGGTGGATGTCTCCTTGAACTCAGAACTAAACAAAGTTATATAGACGGCTTTTGTTGATTTCACAGGACAGCAGATTCTTTTTTGGTACTTTGAAAAAAGCTGTTATCAGGGACAGGCGTTCAGCTAATATCTTGTTGTTTTTTTTCACTACAACCTCTGGGTACAATTCAAAAATTCATCTTTTGAAATAAAGAAACATAACTTGTATAACTAAAATAAAAATAAATATAGGCTTACCTACGGATTGTAAACCTGGCATCATTCTCACCCTTTCTAGAATAAGCTGCAACCAACCAGTAGAATACCCGTTCTTCCCGCCCTGATTTAATTAAATACTTGAAGCACTATCAAAAAACAACA
This sequence comes from Euschistus heros, assembly GCA_003667255.2. Lineage (NCBI taxonomy): Eukaryota > Metazoa > Arthropoda > Insecta > Hemiptera > Pentatomidae > Euschistus > Euschistus heros. The sequence goes on along the minus strand of RCWM02000460.1, from coordinate 665,273 downwards.
ATCTATTGTATCATAGAGTTTATAAAACTTACATTCGATTAACATAATATATATATATATATATATATATATATATATATATATATATATATATATATATATATATATATATATATATTCATTTATTTATTTTATTCAACCTTCCTTTTAGCCTCCAATATTTTAAAAATAGGGTCCTAATTAAAACACCAGCAGTATCCTTCTACATTTCATTCCATTAGCAAAAAGCTCGGGTGTTATATTTTATACCAGGAAAAAATAATATACTTTTTTTTTAAAATGTATTTTTGTTTTTAACGGTGCTAAATAAATTTCAATTTTTCTTATCATTTTTTATGTTTAGTAGTTTTGCTTCCTAATAAAGAAATCGGGGGAAAAAAAAACTAACTATAATTTATTTTCTTCGAATAATTTCTCCGAAGTTTGTAGAATCAATTGAAAAGGCACGAGAGAGCATTGAAATTATAATACGGTAACTAGGTAGTAAAAACACAAGATTTTGGACAGGTCTAAGTTGAAAATCGTATTCAACTTCCCCCCCCCCCCCCAAAAAAACATGAATAAATTGAGAAAAAAACTTTTTTTTAGTGGATTTTACTTCCGTTCAAATACCATCGTATTGCATTAGAACCGTGCTCTGCAGTACCTAAATATTTAACTATACAGAAAATATTACATGTGTTATTCTCAAACTATAGGAAATTTCAGGTTACTGCCTATACAGTGAAAACCTGGCCTTTTGGCCTCTATTTTTGGATACAAAAATTGTTTGGTCCGTACTTTTTTTTTTTATAAGATGCTAAATCGAATAAAATCATAATCACCTTAATCTGATCAGCTCGGATTCAAGTTTAAGCAATGAAATACAAATAAAAAAAATCATGATTGTTATCATTTTAAATTCAAATTTATAAATTTAACAACTTAGATTTTGATATTATGGAGAATATACTGAAAGATGCAACTATAATTAAGCCTGTTAAAAATACACCAGGTTATGTCAATCATTATTACTATATTGTGAACATAAAACATTAAAGTAATGCTTAATTTTTTCAACAGGTCACATGGTCAGAAACTACAGTTTAATTCTTTGAGCTGGTTCTCATGCGATCTAGGTTTTCAATGTGAGCATTATCCAGTAACACCAGGAATCGAAATTGAGAATTATAATTTAGTTTCAAAATTACTGTAAATTAAAATATTCGATGCGTCTTTTTTTTTTTTTTTAATTGTCGGCATATTATTAAAAGCATTTATTGTATTCTATAAATATAACAATGATAATAAAATAATAAATACACAATTAGGGCAGTTTTAATAAAATAAGTTAATAAGAAGTCATTGTAACGGCAATGAAAATTTAGAAAGAATTTTATAAATTTCAAGCGACGATTATGAGCTGCTGTCATGCTTGATTTTTTGTGGTTGAGTCCCAGTACTAATACAATTTTTTTTTTAACCCACATGTAATCAATTTTAGTTTATTCAATGACGCTTGATTTTTTATAGTTTATTTTTTTGGATTTAATAAAAAAACAAAAAAAAACGATTTTTTACACTTGAAATCAAAACACTGAATTTCGTTTGTATTAGTTAAAAAAATGTTTTTTTTGACCTATTCTTTCTCGAACTTCATAGAAATTTTTTTATAAAGTTATATTTTGATTCAGTTAAAAAAACCTACCAAAAAAAAAAAAAATAAATAAATAAATAAATAAAAAAAATAATAATAAATAAAATAAGCTGGTAATTTGCCTTTATAAGTCATACACATATAATATTAGTGATCATTATAAAATTATATAAAGAATTTCCAATGACGTTCATGAAGAAATAGGTCTTAAGAATTTTTTTTTTTTACATTTGACTACCTAAGATCCAAAAATACAAATATTTAAAAAAATACCGTAATCCAAAATGTTCTCTGTATCAATCAAAGATCTAAATCGGAACACATTAAATAAGAACAGAGAAATGTGTTAATCGTTAAGATTTTAAATCACAAAGGCAGGCTCTAAAATAAATATACAACTCGAAATATCGCTGCGAATGTAAAATTATTTGAAGGTTAAACGACTGTATTATTAGAACCATTGGTTGACTTTATCTAGTTTGAAAGATTTTCCACTATTTTCAATGAAACCTATAGGATTAGTATTAATGCCATCAGAATGTCAAGGAACCGATTATAGTCATGAAAAGGAAACTGAAACAATGCCTGGTTATGGCGTGAATTGAAATGTTTAATGGATAAAGGGGTTGTCACATTTTTATAAAAATACAATCTAGTTCTTTGGGTGGGTCTATGTAACATTTCCCTGCTAAAGGAAAATGTAAAAAAAAAAAAAATTATAATAAATAAATAAAAATAATCGTTAAATATAAATTACTGAAAATTATGATTTGTTATATAACAAATCATAATTTATCTGTTAATCCACCAAGCTCCTTAATTTGGGTAATCTGATTCCAAGTATTCACTACTATTGGTGAAGAGAGTGTCATTAGAAATTTCATGCTGCATATAACATCAATATTCTTGCATTATTCATGATTCATGATTCATTGACTAATGAAGTATAGTCAACATGAGCGTACTAAAACAAGTAGCTAAATTATCTTATTTTTATGTATGAAACATTTTTCAAAAAAGAAAATTCCATTCTTACATAACATTCAAAAAAAAACAAAAAAAAAAAAACCAACCGCTTCATATATCTACTTCTGTTGTATTTATTACGCTCTATAAAAATAGGGTTATACACTAGATTAAAATTAGATATAGGGTGAATAAAAAAAAAAATAATTTAAAAAAAATAACAGGTGTAAAATATATGCAGTGGAAAAAATTAGTTATATACAGGATTAGTACATACAATTAGTAATAATTAAAGTAAAATAGATAATTGGTACAAAAAAGTAAATAAACTCATAAACATAATAGTAGTATGTTGTATTAAAAAAAAGGGCAGGTCAGAGGTTTAATAACAGAAAATTAAGAAACAGTATGCTGAAAAAAAAATATATGCCTTAAAATATCATAAAAAATAAAATAAAATTGTATTAATAAGATAATGAATGACGTGAAGTCGTAATTGTTTAAATAATAAGAAAATAAAAGTTATTATGAACTAATATTTGTTTTTAGTTATCTTTTACCAGTTATTAAATACTTCAATTCATGTGATAAACGAACTATTTATTTCATAATTGGGAAGTGTAGTAGCTCAGTGTATTAAGGCACTCGATATCCAGCTTTCCTCAGACCTGAGTTAGGAGTCCGGCTGTTGGCAGAAAATGTATATTCTGATACTTCAGCCGTGAATCGAATTCGAGGTAGGAGACCTTCCCCTGGTTTACCGAGCTTCTATAAATGGGGTACTCTTAATTAGGCAAATAACCAGGCTATTGAACGTGATTGCGGCTAAATCACAAATTTTTAAAACCGTTAGTATAGTAACAGCATACTTATCGAGTAGTAGTATAGTTTCTTTCATTTTTTAATAAAGAAATATCAGTTTTTATTTTATAGTTATTAGTATTTTTGACATGGACGACTTAAGGCTTTGGATCTGAACGTTTTTTTTACACCCAAAACCGTAATACGTATTTTAGGACGGTCTAGATCCTCAAAATGAGTAAAGTTTTTTTTCATACTAAAAATTTTGCGAACAGCTAGAAGTGAGTGAACAAAAATCACAAAATAATTATAAGATGAGAAAAATCATATTACAGTTTTCAACGCCTCTAATAGTCATTTCAATTAAATTTGAATTTGTTAACCTAAATATCAACGTAATCGATCTAGATTATCTATTTTTTTCCAATGCGGAGAGAAATTTTTCCCTAGTGTGCAAGTATACTAGGTAAAACTGATGCGTACTGGAGGCGAAGGTACGATGGAAGGAAGAACACTTGTTAAGAAAGAAGAACTTAATATTTGTGGTGAAACAAATATGATTTCTATAGCCGAACGAGTAATAAATATTAATCTAACCCAAAAAACCAACATCTGCTCAAATAATCTAACCTACTATTAACCTACCTACCTACCTACCTAAAACCTACTAATTAATGTTATCAAAGATAAATGTTATACTGAGAGTTTAGCCAAATTAGTAGATCCGCTTAGTATAAAATACGCTTTGTGTATTTCTAATCATCGATTCTGTTTGTACCTATGCAATCTAGACCAAGTAGATCAATTGCTACCAACACACGCTGGTTTAATCATCGGAGAGCATTCGATTCCCACAAGGCGTTTGGTTAAATCCGCAAAATGCATTATTATATCGAATGGGTGCCCGAGTATCCCTCATTCAGTTGAAGAATATGAGCTAAAAAAATTAGGCTTAAAATTACTGTCACCTGTACCTTCTTTAAGAGGAGGCTATCAAGGCCCAAAAACAGCCGTATTTGCCGCGTTCAATACTCCGGAGGACTTAGTACGGTTTCCCAAATCGATCAGAATCTAAACTGAAAGCAGCCTTAATAACTTTAGCATCTGTTTATCCAAAGATATCCTGACATGTTACATATTTAAAAAACCTAGGCCCTTTGCTATAGATTGTCTAGAAGTCGATTCCATTTTACATAAGATAGAGAATATCCTTCTAAAGAAATTAAATTTGACTGAAAGTAAAAACAGGTTTCTCCTACTGACAAACATAAAAGAGTTTTAACAATAGAAGAGTCTAAAAATACCGTTGTTAATGAAACAAGACATGAATGAAACAAAGGAGTTCCTGGAGCCTTTTCGCCATTTGATAACAGAGGATTACCCCTTAACATTTGAGAAGCTCTGCCTTTTCATAGACATGGCCCAAGGTGGAGACAGCTCCACCACAAACAATCTTTCCTAGCAATTCACTAACAACACTACAGGTTTACAAAGAATCTTTCAAGAACTTAGAAAAACAATAACACATATAGGCATGAAAATTAGGTTTACGAAAGTCATTAAGTCTTTTTCGTCTTTACAATCGTTTTTAATTTTTTATTCAAGCCAGAAGATTTCTCTTCCTTGTCAGTGGTGGCCGCTGCTGCATGGAAATTGCAATTTTCGAAAATGAAATAGTTTAATATGAAAAAAAATGTTTTTTTCAAGTAGCAAAATATTTTTTTGGGCGCTAATAGGGGGGAGGGAGCCACACCGACGCTATATCGTCTGCAAATTTTCCATTGTTCCTTAAAAAAAAAAAAAAAGGCAATTTTTTAATATATATATATATATATATATATATATATATATATATATATATATATTTGTTTTTTATCAAGAACCCATTTCTATCTCACTTTGAGATTTTTCCCGCAAGTAGTCAGTGATAGTGTGAAAAAAATATTTTGTTTTTCCTCAAAAAAATCGAAGGGGACGTATTTTGGGAATTTCGAAAACCGCTTATGGTCGTTTCGAAATAATTCAAAATGTACAGAAAATATATTGAGTGATATATCAAATTAAAAGGCATTTCAAATGGCAAAGAATGCCGAAAATTTGAGCTTTCTAGTTGCAATTATTTTTAACAGCGTAATTTTGAATATATTGTGTGAAGAACGAAAACGTAGTTTTTTTAAAAAAACTCAAAACTCAAAAATCAAAAGTCAGAAAAATGTAACATGTACTTATTATTATTTAACTAGTATTGGTAGGTAAAAGTGCTATACAAAAATTTATGGAAATCGGAGAGCTCAACAAGGTCCAATTCTAATGTAAAATGGGTCACATGACATGGACCCATTCAAAAAACAATAAATGAATCACTGTATTTTTGCATTCAAGAAATATATTTAGAAGGATACCAAACATATAAAAAGGACAGAATATTCCATGATAGACATAGGGTGGTGTCTCTACCTCTGATCGGGAAGAAATTTTTTCTGAAGAGATAACATTAACAACTCTCTGGAAGACTTGGATATATGAATGCATTTTACTGATAAGACTGAAATAACAATCTGCAACATATGTATTCCTCAAGTAGCATATTTGTCTGTTGAATCTATAGAGAAAATAATAAATCAGCTGCCTTGACCTTACCTTCTTCTTGGCGACTTCAATGTTAACAGTACAAAATGGGGCTCAATGTTAGCGAATGTAAATCAAAGAGATCAAAATGTACATTATTTGGAGAGGAATCAAACAGCTTCTCTTCTTAACACAGGAGAACATACAAACTTCTGTTCGAGGAGTAATGAATTCTCCGCTACGGACTTGAGTATTGCTGGTGTTAGGTTGGCACCAACGATTGTCTGGGAAACAAAACCTCATTTATATGGAAGCGATCACTTTCCAATAGTTATTAAGATGGGAAGTACTTCCATATTATCACAGTCATTGCATCTCTATTGGAAATATCAAGCAGCCGATTAAAATGAGAATCAGAAATGGGGAATTGCAAGCAAAAATGGCCTGAAAGATAGATAAAATAATATTGACATTCAGGTTGAATTTGTTCATATAATTATGCAACCAGCTCACCAGAATATTCCTGCTAAAGCCAAAATAAAGTTGGAAAAAAAGAGTTCCATGATGGTTTCATAGATGTGATGAAGCGGTAAGGGGAAAAAAAAAACGCGCGCTCAATAAATTAAGAAAAGCTATAGCAAATAGAATCATCAAATACAGCAAAAGGTCATCATGGAGGAACTTCGATTCATCCATTTAGTTCAATTTTCTCCAAAGAAATATATAAAAAAATACGATCTATACGAGGAATTAGGTACAAAAGCAATACAGCAATTGTGAAATTAGGAGGAACAGCAGTGACAAATCCAATCGATATTGCAGAACTATTAGCAAATTATTTTGTAGTAGCAAAAAATGTAGCAATGAAGACGAAAACAAATCCGACCTTAGTGAAGATGCTATTAATGGCCCTTTTAGTCGAAGGGAAGTATACTTTTTTATGCTTTTGAATACTTCATTCAAAAATATAATAAATGATCTGCACCTGGTATTGATGGCATTTCTTACGAAATTATAGCCTCTCTACCACAAGAAGGGAAGGCCTACTTACTAGAAATATAAAAACAATTGTGGAGAAGTGACAGTTTCCCTAAGATCATAGTAAACATCCATCATAGTTCCAATCCCTAAGATGAAGCTAACTGCAGTCATCCAGCTGACTTTCGTCCTATACCACTTAATTTATATTTATCTTTCTATAATATTGCAGGACGTATAAAGAAATTTCGAATGTTTTTTTTAATCGGATAACCTTTAATTTTACATAACGAAAACATCACATTATGTAACCACCTAAAACGGGATAAGCTATTTATTTTATCAGCATAATGAACTTATGGTAATAATATGAAAGCAATATGCACAAACATTTTTTTCCATTTCATTTCTTTTTTTTTTTAATGGCAAATCAATAGACCGTAAGATGTATTTATGGTTCCCGAATTTCCTGTACAAACTATGTAAATTGGTGCATATCGCGTCCATATGATATGATCACGTACCCTATTTATTGCATTATACATAAAAAAAAAAAAAAAATCAATAATATTTTTTGCCTGATCCTCCTTTTTCAAATAAATTTAAATATTTATGAACACTTTTCTCAAGAGTTATTCTATCGGATTAAATTAATTTAAGGACCTCTTAAAGTCCTATTAGTAACAAAGAAAGCAGAACTTTCCCTCCACCTTGCCCTTAGACTGAAACAAAAAAAAGTTTCCTCCCAGAAATTTTTCATCATTATAAAGAAAAACTACAAGAATCCCAGCGGTCGGGAAAGCTCTCTGCCTCTCTGGTAGGAGTTCTACAAGAAATAAACAGAACTCAAGACGAAGGGTGAATTACAATGTTCAGTCCTTTGTTCTTTGTGTGCTCTGAATTCAACATCGCAGGAAGGGAAGTGAAGGAAAGATTAATGCATCAAACTACTATAAAAGTCAGTTTTAGGTCAAGGTAAGATTAAATTAAAGCGGGTGTAATTATTTACATTTAATTACAAAAATCGGAAAAAGATAATTATTAAAAACTTTATCGTTATTAAAGTTCATATTTTTATCGCCAATATGCCATATTAATAACATTTTTATAATATAATTAGGTACTTTTAAACATTGATAAAAATATACATATTTTGAGCCACTTTTAAATATACCATCCATTAAATACAACAGAACGTTTATAATCAACACTGGTGGTTCAGTATCAGACCTATCAACATAATCGTTTTTCATAACTAAAGTTTCTACCAACGAAACAAAACTTCATAAATTATGCAGTATTTACACTGGCAAACTTACCGCAATAGCAGCAACACTCTAGTTTTGCACGACCCTCATTCAAAATATTATGATTATCACTATAGATTCATTGAAAGGCCTAGATTGTATGTACTCGGAACATCCCAAAGTCTCGGATGTTCACTCCTACTTATCAACATTAAGAAAAATATGAAATAATTCTTGGTTAATAATTATTTTTTTTAAATATATCTTTTTATTTTTGAAGAGAAAAGATTTGACCCATCGCAGGAAGGGAAGTAATGTTTAATTAAAAGTAATGTTCAAATTGAACATTCATCCCCGAATTGTACATCGCAATTGCGAGTGCCCGGGGGTATGGATCAAGTGAAGAGAAAGGATTTCCCTGGTTCGGATACGAGCTCGGTAGCCTAGTGGATAAGGCACCACGCTAGAGAGGTGGAGACTTGGGTTCGAATCCCAACCGGGGTCAAATCTTTTCTCCTCAAAAATAAAAAAATATATTTAAAAAAAATAATTATTAACCAAGAATTATTTCATAATTTAATATATAGGACAGTTTGTCAATAGATCCAATTAAAAGTAATGTTCAAATTGAACATTCATCCCCGAATTGTACATCGCAATTGCGAGTGCCCGGGGGTATGGATCAAGTGAAGAGAAAGGATTTCCCTGGTTCGGATACGAGCTCGGTGGCCTAGTGGATAAGGCACCACGCTAGAGAGGTGGAGACTTGGGTTCGAATCCCAACCGGGGTCAAATCTTTTCTCTTCAAAAAGAAAAAAAAAAAGAAAAATAGGTTTTTTGTTTGTTCTTGGACGCTACAGTCCTTGCAGGACCAGGGTCTCTGCCACCATCTTTCTCCATTCCTCTCCGTCCTTTGCTAGGTTCCTTTAATTCCCCCGCAAATCCTCCTCTAGGTCATCAATCCATCTGTGTCTGAGTCTGTCCCTCCTTCCTTTTTTCTCCCAGTGTACCATTAAACATTATCTTTGGCAGCCTGCTGGGTTCCATTCTTTCGACGTATCGCAAACATCTGAACCTACCTTTCTTAATAGCACAGAGGACATGAGGCTCACCATACAATTGTGTAATCTCGGCGTTGCTTCTTATCCACTATCTGTGTTCCTCTCTCAGATCACCGAAGATCCTTCTCATTATTTTTCTCTCCCAGACTAACAGTGTTCTCCCGGCATCTTTAGTGAGAGTGCACGTATCACTGCCACACATCATTATTAGCCTTATTATAGATTTATACATCATTAGTTATGCCTTTCTTGAGAGAGTTTTACAATGGAGAGCTTTTTGTATGCATGAAAACATCTGGTTCCGAAACCATTCTGCTCTTTTTTTCGACGTTGTTCATCTCCGTCATAACTCCTTCCAGATATTTGAGAGCTGCTTTCTTGAATTCTTCAACAAAAAAAAAAATGTAGATATAACAGTAAATTTTATATAGGCCCCAAGGAAATGAGCTGGCCGATCGAGGTGGAGGGAGCCTCTCGAACTACCGATATGGGGTACGATTATAACTCCATCTGACATTCAAAAACCCCTAGAAAAATAAATCAATGATGAATGGCAATCTATGTGGGATGAGAGCTCACCGAGTGGACTGAGGATGATAAAAAAAAAAAAAAAAAAAAAAAAAAAAAAAAAAAATGTCAAGCCCTAGAGTACATCCAGCCGACAATGTCGTGGGAAGTTGTACGGACTAAACTCAGAATAAGCCACACGAGACTGACACGTTCCTACTTTTTCACAAAAGAAGCTCCGCCCAAATGCCGATACAGTAATCACATACATAAATTGACTCATAACCCATATTTTCCAAGCCTATTTTTCACGTCACGCCTCAATAGTTAGGGAAAAGATACTGATCTTCCAACTGTCATGGGAGATAATAATGCAACCATATAAGTAGTGTTATAGTTCCTGAAATGAAATATGGTTGATTTACAGAAATATGACATACGTTATTAGTAGGCACTGTAAGAGAAGTTTGTAAAAAAATAAAATAAAATGAATAAAAATTAACTAAATAATAGAATATATATACACAAAAATAAAATTAGAAATAATTAATTGGCGTAGATAACCCGAGTAGTTGTTCACTATAAAACTAAAACAAACAAACAGCAAAACGTTTTTCCATTAAAAACGTGTAACGCTATGGAAAAGGGGGAGGTTAAGAACCTGTGACTACATATAACGTTATTCCACTGTAAACAGGTCCGATTCGGGATATATGTAGTAAACAACGCAGTACCTAGAAGCGGAATTGAACAAAAAAACCCTATAAAATGTAAATAAGATTTCCATATTCTAAGCTTTTATCTGTGGAATCTAACATTTTTGCACCATAGAAACAATTTATCGGTTGCTGTGATAATCAAATACGATATAAACATCAATCAAATAAACTTCACTGTGGACGACAATAAGAAAGTCTAATTATAACTTTCTAGTGCTACCAATGAGTAATTTTTCACATATTGTTAATTATGTTAAATAAGAAAAAAAAAAAAATTAAGTGGGTTTGCTTAAGACTACACATTGAAAGTGTCAAAGTAAAATTTCATTGACTAATCTACATTCCTAAATAAATCTGAAGAAAAAAGGAGAGGAAAATATGTGAAAACAATTTTTTAAATGAATATTCCATTGATATGAATTTTACTTTTTGACGAAATAGGAATTAATCAGAAAAGAATGTATTGCAGAGGAGGCTATCCAGTCCTTCTCCACGTAATAGCTTCTCAACGGAATGAGCTACAAGTTTCAAGTCTCTAGCTCATCGAGGAGATAGTAAACAGGTCTAAATCTAGAGGGAAAATATAAATCTGCAGGTATAGGGCACGGTACAACCCTCGATAAACACGTTACCAAGACTACAGCGACTAAAATTGGAATCCTAAGGGTAATAGTTGGAAAACCTAGAGACTGAGCCGATGAGAGCAGACGAAGCCGCGAGGGGGTATGCTAGTATTCTATGAAGGGACAAGCCATTTTTCGTTTGTGATCACCAATCACGAAATCTACCGAACCAATATGTAGCAAATTTTAACTACTCAATCTCAACAGCTCGAGGAAGGCTTAGCAATAATAAAACTTTTTTATTTTTAATCAAATTGTTATAAGAAAAGCGATAAATGTGAATTTCAGTGAAGTTCGACCAACAGCCCCATTTTGTTACGGAGGCTACAAAGGTGCGATGTTGAGCTTGAAATTGATAATGCAATTTACTTATTTTCAATTTAATTGTTATTTATTTTTTTTTTTTAATAAGAAATAATTCTCACTGGACGAACAACTGGAGAAATTGTATTTTTGAACAATTCCAATGATTCCTACTGATCTACCATTCCCACCCAAACGATTAGAATTTCTAATTAAAGTTCTCTTCCTTTTACAATTAAGAAATCGGAAAGCACAGAAAAGTTAGATTAGATCTTAGGACTGACTGTTCCTCTTAAGGACAATTATACAAAGAACCAGAACTGAAAACCCTAACAATCAAATCAACAAAATCAGGAGACAAAACTCGAAAAATAATTTATTTGTAATTCTTATAAATACATTTAGTTAATTTAATTATTTCCTTTACATGCTTTCTACAATAGGAGATTTTTATCGCTAAAGAAATAAAACTGCAATTATTAGTTGAACATATATAAGTTCTGTACTTGTTCTGCAGGCGAAGACGCAACATAGGTGGTATTTTAAGATAATATACCAACTATATATTTTAATTAAAATAAAATTACATTAATTGAGGTCTCAGTTGTGAACTAGGGATAAATGAATTTTTAATGAAGGTTTGAATGACTTCTTATTATTTCTAATGTTATTAAATTTATTTGTTTCAAAATTACAAATTTAATTGTTTCGATCAGCAACACTACGGACGTAAAACTGAAATTCAAATAGTTATCTATTCTTTCAATAGCATCATTTCGTGAATTATTTATTTTATTTTCTTTTGCCACTAGATCATTTTGATTCTTAATGAATCAAATAACCATACGTTTAATCACAATAACCGCTTAATCCAGTAGGATGGATATAATAATCAATCAATTAACTTACTGAAAGAGTGCCTCCTAAATATATAAATACAAGAGATGCCTCAACTGGACAGGATAAGAAATGGAGTTTAGAGGAAATGGATGTCCAGTAGTAATACAAGAGAGCACAGTAAAAAATAAATAACGATAACACAGCCAGGTAAGAAGGATGGTCCCAGAAAAGCGGAGAATAAGAAAGGAGAAGGCAGCCAGTTACTTCAATTTAGGAGAGTATGAATACAGAGGAGACAGTATTACTTTCGAGGAAGAAAAAAAAAAAAAAAAAATTAATAATGTTAACCTAATCGCGATGTAAATGTTATAGAATAATTGTAAAATGTCATATTTAATCATATTGTATGTTCTCAACAAGTTTCTTTGACACATAATTATAAATAACAAAACATTTACTAATAATAATCAATACGCATTCCAGGAAACAAATAAAAAGAAATATACCACAAACTGGTTGTAAAGGAATGGGGAGAAAATTATTCAATAGACAAAAAAAATAATACATTGATCAAAACTATTCTGATAGTAATATTTTTAATACCAATAAAAAAAATACACTATTAATTTTCAACTTTATCTGTAGTATATTTTGATGTATCTCAACAAGATTTAGAACGCTGCACACTTTTACAATCTGGCTGATCGAAAGTCGAAAATCGATTAAAGAAATTTCAATTTTAAATTAGCTAAAAATGATTTTAAATACCTGTCTGACAAGAATCAGGCAATAATTCAAATAAATATACACAGTGGAGGAAGTGGCATGGCAAGAATAAACACGATTCTGAATGACAAAGCTTGATTTTCTCCCATCATTAATGTCTTGACTTTAGTCCAATCGGTGAATTAGAAGTATTAGGTGTTTTTACTTTGATTTTCCTTAAGGAAACCCAAAAAAATAAGTAAGTATACCAATGTTAATTTTTTTTCCCCAAATCATAATAGTATTTACGATTAATAATACTTACTTTAAAAACAACTTAAATTATAACAAGACGAATCCACACCAATCCCTAAGTAATTACTTCCATTAACTTATTCAATTACTTCATAAGAATAGTACTGTTTATCATTCAGCTATGCATAGCGGAATGGAAGAGATATTTCCAAAACTTGTTAAATAGTGAAGGTGAAATACAAGGAGAACATCCCACTAATATACCACTCGAAGCAGATCTACAGACTCCTGGTAATGAGGAAATTGTCGAGGCAATTGATCGACTAAAGAATAACAAAGCACCAGGTATAGATGGCCTACCACCCGAATTATTCAACAGGGTTTGTCATATTCCTTCACAATATCATTTTAACTATGTGGACAGAAGAGGACAAGCCTGAGAAATCGAAGACCTTTATATGCCCCATACACAAGAAGATAGATATGCTTAAGTGTACTAACTATATGGGAATATCCCTCCTCCCATGAACACACAAGATATGTTCAAATATACTTTTTCAGCTCCTTCTGCCATTTGCTGAGCGGGAAATAGGTCAACATCAGTGTGGATTCATGAAAGTCAACAATATACAACACATACTCTCTTCGGGGAATTTACTAAATAGGTAGAGAATATAGATTCCAGACACACCATCTGTTTGTTAATTTTAGATCCGCATATGAGAGCATTTATCGAGGTGAATTGTACAAGACCCTCAAAGAATTTAATGTGTCACCTAAACTTGTTCGACTGGTCAGGATAAGCATGACGGGCATTGTTCAAATCAAAGGGAACGATCCAAGGGTTTCTCGATAGTGAAAGAAGTGAGGCGAGGAGATGCTTTGGCATGCCTCCTCTTTAATTTTAACTTTGAGAAAAAGCTATCAGAGAATTAGGGATTTAGACTAGAGACCCTATGTTCAGTTATTCAGCTCAGCTACAAGTGTTACGATGTGTGTTAAGATGAATTACAAGCATTACTGGCTCTCGAACCAGCGGCAAGACGTCTCGGCCCAAAACAAAACGAAGTTAGGTACTGAAGTTGCTTTTGGTACTTATATTTGCACTAACATTATTACTGCAAAATAACTCACACGAATTGAAGCTACTTACCTTAAAATTAATCGAGAAATTAGTCTGGTTGTACGAAATCATTCTCTTTTCGTGAGTGCGATTTCCCTGTTGTAAGTATTGGCTACAGCCTCTTCTTCAACAACCTCGATCAGGCCACACCACGCCAATAAATATTTATTTAAAATGACTATTAACACAAAATAACTTATAAAAATAAAATTAATAGATATCTAATAATCTAACCCTTTTCGCGTGCCATATGGCTGTCTTAGAAATTTAATGGAAAATGTTTTTTGTTTTGTCGCTACGAACTATGGTTTAGCATCTAGATTTGATTAAATGAAAAAAAGTCGTTTTGATAACATTTGTTAAGATTTGAGCTTTTGTTGACTCGTTTTTTTTGGCGTTGCTGGGATCGAAAATTTGAAGACAGTCTCCTTATCAGAATATAAACAGAGAATATTGTATCTTGTTTAGGAACTATATTGGCTTGAATGATTTAAGTCGCATTTGAAACCGCTGTTTTCTCTCGATATTGTTTATTTCGAATAATCATTGATTTTTAATTTAATTATAAGCATTATATTATAGATGGGTATCTATGATCTATGGAAAATGGGTTTTTCCAGTTGTTTTTTTTTTCAATGTATTTCCTTTACTTTTTCGGCCTCTCGATTAACCAAGAATTATTTATAGTTCGACCTTATCGCGTACCGTTATTTGAGTCAAAAATCTATTCATAAATAAATCTTTATTGAGCTACTTCATTTGTATCTATATCCTGAGTTACTATCTGATACAACGAATTGATGCGAAAATATTAAATTTTTATATTCCTTTGATTTAGCCTAGTGAAAAAGCATGTACAATCTTAGGGGAATGGAGTTCCAGAGGGTGTAGAAAAGGGAAAACGGAGAAATTGTTCAGAATAAAGAGATCTTTTAGGTTGAAAATGGACGTGGGGTTAAATTTCATTAGACTGTAGTTTCCAGATGATGTTTTTTAATAACACGGTAAAGAAATGCAACTGGAAAATATTATCTTCGAAAGGAATGAACTTTCTGCAGTTATATACACCTGATATTAGGATATAGTTTAAGAATAGAAAAAGCGAGTGGGTTTCATATTAAATATTTAAGAATCAATTATAGCAAAGAAAAATTACAAACCCGTGATTTAATTACTCAATAAAATAAAGTGAGGTTACAACGAATAATATAATGTGACATAAGATTTTAGAGGTTCAAAGAGAGTTTATTACTTGACTTAAACTTTAATGAAATATAGTGGTTGAAGGTAATACCTTTACTAACAGTCACTATATTTCGAGTCTCAGTATGAGTTTACTATATATTTCTCCGAGATTTCCACAGTAAAGCGTTAGCTATGAAACCTTTTTAGTAGACATTTTAATTAAAATAATATAATTATGATATGGAATAGATTAAAGTTAAATAAAAGCAAAAGTTTATCGCTTATTAAACCATTATGGAAAATTCAGGCAAGTCCAAAATCACAGGTGTTATGTGCAGCGCACGCTGGTCACTTATTATTTTAATATATAATATAAATACAATACTTAATACATATACTTAATAATATTTTAAGTGGTCACAAATATGGGCGATCGAAGTATTTTAGTAGGGGAAAAAGTTTCATTCCTAAAACCTATGAGGTAGCAGGAATCGCTAAGACGCCAGCAGGTGTACCTGGGTGTCACTTGAGACAGGCACCTCAAACTTTTAGGCCACTGCAACCTAAAGCTGAAGTAGGTGAGAACAATGTCATACAGAATGAATCACCTGTTAAGTTCAACAAACCTCTCTCTCCGCCTCAAATTACTGATATATAGCTCTCCTATGGAGCTCCGATGATAGCAAACATATCACAATAAACATCAAAAAGACTGTATTGAGACGAATCATTCGACATACAACGTTACAAAGGACATATTACACAGAATACTGGACTTACCAAACGTGACAGAATTCATTACAAAGAGGCATATCAAATTCTATGTTAGCCTCAAACACCCGATTCATCCAATTTGATACATTACCGCCGAATGAAAACCACATAGCTGGCAAAACACCTAAGATTTGACAAAGATAACTCAATAAACCCTCTTTTCCAAACACCTCGTGAGCCACATCACTGGATCAAGATTTATTGTATTGTTGTTTTAAGATGTTTGTAATTTTTACAGAACTCCCTTAAAATGCGCCAAGTGCAGAAAAAAGGGATGGATTCATATTCTTGTAATTGTAACATAAATCAATAAAAATAAAAGGACATTATGATGAAAAAAAAAATTAAATTTCTGCCAAGAAAGCCACCTATAAATTTTCTATGGGAGCACCACCAATAGAGCTAGAGCGTATTAAAACGTTCGTTATATATGTGATGGTGAAAAAAAACGTTACGTGATTTTTTTTATTTGGATCAATGTAACTCATAAATGGTCCTGGCGACAAATGTATAATAATAAATAGTATTCTATATTACATTTCTGACAGGGGAAACTGTCGTCATATTTTTGATCAGAACAACACACACCTAGAGCGTGTCAAAATGTTACATTTTTGAGAGTAAAAATAGTTACATATTTGATTATGAAAAAGACGTTACAACGTGACGTTGTTTGTTCAGATCAATGTAGCTCCTAAACGGTAGTAGATCTTGGCGACAAATGTTATATAACAAAAAGTTTTCTCGATTATTTTCTGACAACGGAACTGTCAACAAATTTTCGATAAGAAAAACACCAAAAGAGCAAGAGTATGTCAATAATGTGTAAAAAAAATTAGGTGAACTTGACACTTTTCATTCAAAGCAATACAGCTCCTGATAAAAAAAATATCGGTAAAAGTTTGATCTCAGCAACACCAACAGAGCTAGAGAGAGCCAAAATGTTATATTTTTTAAAGTGAAAAAACTTTTTACCAAAAAAGTATTGACCCTCAACACAAAAAACATACCCATGCAAAAATAACGTCAAACAATTGGCGTATTTTTATTTAATAACAAAAGTATACATATATTTAACATGTATCATTATGCAATAAATGATATTATCACAACTTTTATCTGAACATCAATGCATCATAAAAATGTTACACTCGTAGTGCAGTTCTACAGAACACACATTCAATTATATAGTTAATAAATTGTCCACATAATAAACTTACGATTTTGTACTGAGTAGCTTAATATGGATTTCCTCTTTATATGTAAACATACTAGAATAACATCTAAAATTCGAATATATTAGGAACAATGGATAGTGAAAATGACATAACGACGTCAATTATATTTTATATTTCATCATGTACAATAAAAAAAAATTCAAATTTATCAAATTCTGCCAGAAAGATGACACTCCAAAGTGAGATCTACCATTGTTAATTTAACACGCGTGGCTATTAATTTGTTCTAATGTTTCTTCTACAATAAGGAATTTTTATATCTAATTGCCATGAAAAATAGTAGTTCACCTGAATGATTTAATTTATTTACTTCCTTCTTTAGCTGATCAGCCTGTGTTCCTCAAGCAAGTATCCTACGTTCCTTTCTTTACACAGTGTACACAGCTTACATTCCGAATCATCGAAGGATTTTCCCCACAACGCACACTGATGACACATGTTATATCAGTGAATAATGATACTTTTATTGCCTCTCAAGCACTCTAATCTTAAATTATAAACCTTAGAGTATGGTGTCGAAATTGGATAATTAAGAAAAATCCAATAGAGCCACGTCAAATAACCTTCACTCTTCGTCATAAACGTATTACTCCTTAACTGTCACTGTCTAGGACTCTATCTGAAAAAACGACTTACATGTAACAATGGATAGTGAATGTAACAATGTATGAAATGGAGAGAACTCACATACAAGATTAAAAATACAAGAAACTGCCCGTTTGTTTTCGACTTCTTCAACATTTACTAGACAAACGTTCAAACCTCCCAATTAATTAAAAAATTCATTTAAAAGACAGTAATGAAACCTATTTGGAAATACGGTTGAGCTTTGAGGCAACTCTAAACCAAATCATCTCTTATCTAATCCTCACAATTCAAAATCCTTCGAAAAATCCTCAATGTTCCTTACTTTGTCACAAAAAAAATTACCCACAAAGATAATAGTGTAACATATTTTGACGATTTGGCCAAAACCAGATGATACATATCCTTCCATAGTAAATGGATTACCATTAAAATCTACTAGGATCACAACTTGCTTCCTGTTCTATTCTCGATAAACTGGGGACCTTTTCTAATGTCATTTGACAAGTCATTTTGAGAATTATCATCACATTTACTAGATGTAATTTATTTTATATCGTATAAAAAACAATATTTAAATAAAAGTCAAATTTCCGTCTCGAGGTCTGAAACTACTCTAGACTTCGGAATAAAGTAGTCACTAAACTTATAACAGCTGATTTCCGTAACTTTCTGACCTCCCTGTCAATTAAGAACTCTTTCGAAGTTTTTTCTTTTACTAAAAAAAAAAACTTTCTTGAAAGACCTTTCAATCGAGAAAGCAATTTTCGGTTTCTAAAACTAATCTAAAGACCTATGAGGAGATGGTTAATAAATTCTTTCATTGTTGATAGTTTCATTGTTCTGTTAAGAAAACGATGAATTAAGAATAAAACCTAGATCGACAATATTACATATAGGGAACTAGAATCGAAAATAATTTTTATATAAAACATTGTATAATCCGAAAAGGATGATCTAAAATATTACATTGTTTTTAAAACCAAGGGTATCTAATATTTTAGACCCACCCACACATTGTACAAAGGCAGAAAAAAGAAAAATTAGAATGCAGTTTAGTGTTGTAGTTCGATGCTATATTTTAGCTCTAAGTCGGACTAGAATCCCTATTTAGTTTCTTTTTTAAAGTCTATTGAAAATTATACCACTAACCATGAATTAGCAAACCATCCAGTAACGGCCAATTTATGAACTATTTCAATTTCAGCTGAACAAACATTCATGAAGTAAGGAAAACCAGACAGTTATCGCCACCCTTAAACAAATATTTGGATATTTTCATATTATAATTACAGAAAGAACAGTTCAATAAAGTTGAAATTTGCAGTAATTTTTCACATTATTCCTGGAATGTATTTTACAAGATACTAATGTAAAATCAGCTATTGTCATCCTAAGAATATCATTCAAAATACGGACAGAATTGAAAGTATTTTTACATAGTTGAGTTGAGTGATTTAAAAGGAATATTATATATATAAACTCCCGGTCAAAAGTATCACAACACTTTGAAATATTTGAATTTTATAAAAACGCAATTTTTTTTCATAATAAAGAAAGGTTCTGATAAACATTCCTAAACAATTTTTATTAAAATAAATTACAATCTTTCTACCAATAAACAAGAATGTTAGAAAACTTACTTTTTAAAATTTTACTTTTTAACAATTTAACTTTTGACTTTTTAATTTATATTTAATAAGACATATTGCCCCCTCTGGCTTGAATGACTGCTTCCAAAAGTCTTGGCATACTTGTAAATAACGAAACGAATGATAAAATTGGATTGAAGGAAATTTGAAAAAAAAATAATCCAAAATTCCATAGTTTGTTTTTAACAAGGAAAAAATATTGATGTGTCTAATCCTCAATGCCTCACGTTTAATAAATAATATTAATACGAATATAAAACAAGTATGGATTAAGGTAAAAACCAGGAAAATCTCAAGAATTATGGGTGTTGCAATACTTTTGAAGGGGAGTTTATATATATTATTTATTTATTTTTAGGGTGTCAATAACTGTCTGGTTTACCCAAACTGAACCACTAATAGGACCAGGAGAAAAAAGTGGATGCTATAGAATCAAATTAATTACTTTTGTATACTGCTTATCTACTATATATTTGTCAAATACCACTCACTCATTTAACACGAAATCTCAGAAACCACCGAACGGATTGGAATGAAATTGGATATGTAGCTTCCTCTAGGGCCATAGGTGCTCGCTAAGAAAGGAATTTAAAAAAAAAAAAAACGGCCTGGATATCGGCTAATTCGCAAAAAATGCGATTACAATTTTTATTGGGTGAATAATAATTGATTAATTGTCATATGGTATTTGGAGATAAGCTGAGCTAAAAAATAGGTTAGATGCTTAAGCCACACACTTTGACCACAAATTAAGTTCCTTATAGTTGTAAACAAACAAAAATACGATCGATGTCGAAACCTTATAATATGGTACATTCTGTGAACTCATGGTGGCTGCAGAGGTGGACCCTTACAAGTTTGAGTTGTTTCGTGACGAGAAGCTATTAAAAGATTTATGTTAAAGAGGAGGTTAAAAGACTTAAGTTCTCTGGTGATGACATATAAGGCCACGATTTTCCTCACGAGCAACTCACCAACATTATTTCTCAGTTACAGAGATGAGTCTATTGCAACATTGAAGTAAACCCATCAATCTCAAAGTAAACAACGTAGGAAATGATTCACAGATTCAGTTTGCAACAAACAACTAAGGAACTCGGCTGTAAAATATATCAGGTCAACAGGGAAGCTGTTAAGAAATAAATGACGAATCCTCCTGAAATTAACAGAAAAGTGTATGATTCCCTTCAGTTTCGTCTCATGTTCTACCATGGAGAAGATGGTTACAGTATTAACATCCCTCAGCGTAACCCAAACACCAATACACCACTTAAGAAAACTGTGTCTGCAGCTGATTTTTACGCCTAAATGTTGATGGAGCGAGGAGGTGAAGAACCTTATTTACTTAAATTTCGTAATCTCCTCAACCAAATTATGCTTGATATGTACGCAAAAATAGAAACAGAAAGATTAAATTTTATTCGAAAAAAGTTGATAAGTTGAGACTATATTCACTTAAAGTATGATATAAGAAAAGCTGATGGTCTGGTATCAAAGCTATCAAGGTATCAAAGATGGTAGTGCTGCCTCGAAGCTTCACTAGAGGACTATCAAAATAATATAAAATTAACTTTTGCAAATTGACAAATTTACTTATTGAAATTATTTTAAGAATGGAATTCTTTAGGTTTATTTATGTAATAATAACTATCAACGTTAAGCTTAACTTTTACTTATTAAAGTTGTCCTTAATCCTAATGATATTAAACCGTAGCGGAGCAGGGTACTTTCAGCCAGTTTTATATAATATTTATAAATTCATAAGATTTTATACATTGGGAGGGTAAAAGAGAAACATACTAATTCAAAAAACAAGGGTTTGAGTAAAAGCATTGGTGATTTTATTCCTTTAACATATTTGATAAAATAGTGTCGGTACCAAAGTAAACAAAGCAAACAAATCTCTGATAAGCGTTTATTAAAAACCATGTTTTATGACTTAGTGTGATTTACTTGCAACCTAATGATATTATATTTTTGAACACAAAATAGTTCAACGAAAAAAAATAGAACAATCTATATATGAAGAGTGTTAGGCCGAACCATACTTCCGAGTAAATAGCAAAGTAAATGATAAAATTCTATATTCTTTCTAGTCTCGGGCTCATAAACCTCAAAACTCGATCCAAGCTCTATGGCCTGGTGTATATCGGAACAGAGAAGTATTCGGTAAAACTGATGACATGAAATTGAAATTAAAGAAACACTGACCAGATGAAACACATAATTGAGTTTCGAAATAAATACATATAAAACAAATTATATTATACTGATCACTACAAAGTTTGCCATATAGACATTAATAGGATTGCTAGAGTATATATATCACTTGGAAAAAATAAATTTTAGTAGATATACTAAAAAATAAGGTTACATACAGAAATTTACTATTTTTTTAAAAATTAAAATACGATTCGAAAAGCACAAAAAGAATTATCAAATGAGGCGGCCTAAAATACATTTATAACAAGACAACTTTAAGAGGATAAACTAGGTAGAAAAAAATTAATCTTAATGAATATAAGTAACTAAGAAAAAAATTAGTCAAAAATTATGAACTATGTAATTACAAACAGATCAATTATACAAACATATACAAAACAAACCTGAAGACATTTATACAAAATATAATGTATATTTTTTCTAAAACTATCGTAAAATATTATTTACCTAAAATGTTCCGATTAAAAGAGTGGATAATATTTTTCTATTACGAAAGAATGTAAGAAGAAAAAGAGTTTAAATATGGGGACTATCGACATCAATTTAGAAAAAATTCAAATTTCGTGGCAGATCTATCAGACCCATTATAAAGATTTCATTTCCTTTTAACATAATTTTAACTCAAAATTAAGCATTATGATTTTTTATAAAAAGTTAGGATTGGTGAATTAATTGCCACTTCTATTAGAGTTACTTTATTCAAAACTAGTTTCGAATGATAAACATTCATCTTCAGTTTTAAAACATTAAAACAATTTTCAAAACATCAGCACTTGAGCACAGCTAGGAATAAAATATATTGACACTCACCTGAGGAGATCTAACGTTTTTCTGAAACATATCCATAGTGGAAGGGGAAGCCCCAGGTAGGTTAAATGTTTTTGGGTTTTCCCTATGACTAATTAGATTTTTCCGATCCCATTGAAAACAAATTTAAAATTGGGCTATTGGAAATATTTATCAGGTCTTTTAAACCAAAATTTGGATTGGTTTCGAACGATTTTATCATTTTGTAATGATTCAGAAATATTTAGCATTCGAAACTAGTTTTAAAATGAAATAATTTCAATAAAAGTGGCAATTAATTCGTCAATCCTAATTCTATTGATCCTTCTATGCCATTATGTCCCTGGTCAAACACTATCAGGATGAGCTTCCCTTCATAACTTTCACAATGTACCGGTTTTAACTTTAACCTACGGTAATTACAATATAATTAAATGCAATGTACGAAAGTAATCTCAATCAAAATTTTGGAATGATATATAAATAAATAAAGCCTTTTACTGCATGAGGAAACAAACAATATTTTGTAAAACAAATAATAACTTGCAACATAAATAAAATAAAATGTACTGCTTCTAAGATATTTACAATTAATAATAATCTATTACGACGTTATAATTAGTATTTCAAAAAACTGTTTGCAATATATTTACAAATATATGATTGGAGGATATTGCCTCGTGCAGGCATCCCCTTAGTGGGGGTAATGGTCTAACTTCTCTGCAGATCAAAACCTACTGGGAAGTGGAGTTTCCAATTTCATTCCATAGTTCTTTCCATTTTTCTTTATCATGAGCAGTTCTCATCCAATTGGGACCAGTGGCAATCTTGAGGACATCACTCAAGCGCCTGTGCTGCCTTCCTCGCCTACTCTTTAAATTGCATGGGATCCATTCGGTAACTTTTAAAGAGCATCTGTCGTCCTGAATTCTGGCAAGGTGCCCCGCCCATTTCCATTTGATTTTCCTTATATGTATGCTTATATCCTTAATTCTGGATTCTTTGCGCATAGCAGCACAATTAGGTTTATCCTTTTTCTTGTAGTTCATAATGCTTCTTAGAAGAGAATTTGGCCATACTTTTAGCTTGGATTCTTTTGGCGAGTGCCCAGGTTTGGCAGCCATAAGTAACTGACGGAAGAACGCAGCTTTCAAACATCACTTTCTTCTCTTTCAACTTAAAATTACCCTTCATTACTTCTTTTAAGGACCAGTATTTCTGTGAACCTCTGGTGATTCTCCTCTGTACTTCCTTTGCTGCACGATTATTAAAAGAAAAAGCTGTCCCAAATAAACAAATTCTTCTACATACTGCAGTGTTACTCCACTTACTCTAATTTCTTCTTTCACACTGCTCGTCATTAACATTGTTTTGGAGTAATTCGGGATAAGTCCTACCTCCTAACTATGAGTTAGGAGATCTTCCAGCATTTTTTAAGTTCTTCAATTTGCAATGATATTACAATACCATAAATCGTTTAATGAAATTTTATCCTTTTGCTTTAAAAAACTAATAATTTATTGTTTGATAATTGGTAGTAAGGTTTTGAAAGACAGACTTATATAGTGAATATTGAATTTCAAGGAAACCATAGTAATTACCTATGGGCACTTTAGTTACATAAATATGACAAACATTTTACAGCTAAATGCATTATAAGAATTTTTTTGGAAAAAAAAAAAATAATAATGCATTACAAATCATATAAGCTAGCGAAATACGATTTTATTATTTGTTTTGGAACAGATCTTATGACGATACGAAAATTGCCTATAGTTTAAGAATCACTCACTAACGAAAAGTTTGTAGTGTAGAGGTAGCAAATAAATGAAGCAAAAAGCTATTGAGAATTCATTAAGCAGGGAATAAATAAAGAAAGGCAAATGGCTTTATTGGAAGCCTTGTTCCAATAAGATAAATCTGTTGGATGCTGTATAAGTTTTCTTCAGGGAGCTGTAAAAACCAAGATCTAGGTTGAGAAGGCCTGGGGAAAATAAAGGGAATGATTCTAGGGAAGAATCTTGTCTGGTGTTATTCGCAATTTAGAATTTCGTAATTTAAGGAATAAACGCTTTACACTTTTGTTTTTAGCTATAGTAAAATAAATAAAGTATTTTTTTTATATTTTATTGCAGAATAGTGTTGTTTAATTGAAAAGGTGGCGGTATTAATGGATTTTATGATTTTTTTTTTTTTTTTTTACCGTGAGAAAACGTTCAATGGAGTCTCGAAATATCTTAAGAACGGTTAAGTAACCGTTATATATCTAAATAACCGCTAATTAGCCAATTGCGCTTCTACATAATGCGCTAGCTTACGCTGAATCTGTTCTCTTTACTAAGGAATAACTTGTATGTTGTCAGAGGTTCTTAACCTGCTCAGTTTCCATAGCGTTGTGTTGATTTTGAGGTGGTAGGGAAATGTATGTTGATCTCTAAGGTATATTCAGGTACCGCAGTACTTAAATGCTAAAGAAGAGACTGTTGTACCTTGCATCGGGACACCCTGTATGTCCTTATTAAGTTTTAAGTGGGTAAGCACGACCTGAGTAGTTTTGTGAAATAACAAGCATTTTATCTTCTTAAATTATATTCCTCCGAGATATATGAATTGCTCAACGTGTTTAAATTTGATTCCGAAAATATCTACATTACTGAAATTTCCACAGTTTCTACCACTGACCGTCATACATCCTTAGCCAAAAGTATTAGGCACCAACAATTTTCTCACCAAAAGTTTCTCCAAGAGTATTAACTAGCAAAGATCCAGGAATAACACATTAAAAGGAACTATTTTGTTCCTTGTTGTTAATAATCTTAGAGAAACTTTAGGTGAGAAAATTGTTGGTGCCTAATACTTTCGGCCAAGGCTGTACATTTAGGCACTTATGGATTTTGTGTGTCAAGAATGTTAGTGAATTTTCGGTTATAGGTAATACCAGATGGCTGATTTTGTTCAATTTACTTTTATCTGATGGACTTAGATATGAGTACATTACAGAAATGAATATTAATTTGTGAAAGGTTTTGGAATGAATTATCTGATTCCTAAAATACGATTTTTTCACTTAATTGTCTATTTGATGGTGCCACAGATATTTCTTTTTATCGGTATTAATTACTAGACCAATTTCGTGACCGGCTTTTATAAGCGTAGTTCTTTTTTTATTTTGAATAGTTTAAATTAGTAGTGTTTAATTTATTAGTTTCCTCATCTTCACTTAACTGTACGATAACATCAGCGTAACCAAGAACCGGAATTTTATCACCCATTCCTAGTCCTTTTTCCACACGCATTACCTTCCTAATGACGTGTTCTAGTGCTAAGTTAAATAATACCGGAGAAAGAGGATGACCTTGCTTTAAACCACAACGTACATCAAAAACGTAATTCAAAATCACAAGGAGTAAAAGTTTCCATTCGGACATGAAAATCTTTATTAAATTGACTAATATCTTTGGTTCCACAGATCAATAAAAATATCAGAGTTTCTGGCGGTTAATAGTATAACAAGTCTTTTGGAAATAAACCTAATATTTGACCTACCGCCAAAAACTACTATGGTGGTCTCTATTATTTCCTCCGTGTATTTATGGTAGTAATTCGTTAGAATTGATCTAAATATTTTACAACAATCTTGTACATATTTGATGATAATATACAGGGTGTCCCACGAATGTTGTGTCAGGCTAATAAATCCCAGAGTCTATGGAATTTCAATGTGATAATCAGGGATCTTATATTGCGTCTTATTAGTTACCTTTTGAAGATATTCAACCCTTCCAGAATTTCTCCAGTATTGCTGGAATGGCTCCAGTACTGGAAATTTGTATCGGTTACTTTTTCAATCAGATGCACCCCTATGTCGATAAAAGCCTAATCCTCTTATTTGAAAGGAACCCTGGAACTCCTGGTTGGTTAAATGACAAGTTAATTATGGATTCTGAAGAAAATTGAATTTTATTAATTAAGTAAATATTACATTATTTGAAAATGCAATTGGGTTAATATTGGGTTGTTTCACATGAAATGTCCGATTTTATAATATTTGAAATACATAGAGGATTTTGCGAGTCTCTGTTGTTTACTTCCAAAGTTCACATATCATAATCAAGCAGTTACTAATCCTCTACTTTTCTTTTATAAACATTAGCTTCCCAATCAATTACACACTGTTTAGTATACCTTCAAATATGAACATGGAAACACGCGATTTTCGTGTAATATTTTTTTATGAGTTTAAACTAGGTCGTTCGGCAGCTGAGGCTGCTAGAAACATCTGTAAGGCGTTTGGGGAAGGGAGTGTAAATGAACGAACCATTCGCCGTTGGTTTGCTAAGTTTTCGACTGGGGATACCAACTTGGAAAACCAGCCCCGAGGAAGACCTCCAACTGTAATTAGAGAGGTGAGACCATTACCTCTACAACCTACTGCAATGAAATTGGCCAAATGCACGAAAAATTATTGAAAAAAAACAACCTGGATTGGTAAATCGGAAGGGCCCTATACTCCTACACGACAACGCTAGACCCCACGTTTCAAAACTTACCATGCATAAATTGAAAGAGCTGGGGTACGAAGTTCTTCCGCACCCACCATATTCTCCCGACTTGTCTCCAACAGATTATCACCTTTTCAGGAATTTAGACAACTTCTGCAGAGGAAAATTTTTTGCAAATGATGCTGAAATCAAAAGTGCGTTTTCAGATTTTGTTTCACTTCAAAGCTCAGAGTTTTTCAAATCCGGGATAAAAAAGTTGTTGTCACGTTGGGAAAAATGTGTAGAAAAAGAAGGTAAATACTTCGAATAAAATTATATTGTTTTCATATTGTATTTTTACTAAAATCCCTTTACCTTGAAAACGGACATTTCATGTGAAACAACCCAATAATATTTGTTTATTTACATAAAAATACTATTTTATGTGTTCAAAGTGACGGCCTTCTTCATTTATGCATAGCAAAAGTCTAGAACAGAAGTCTCGCTGAGCTTGCTGTATTTCTTCCGGTGGAATGGCTCCAGTACTGGAAATTTCACTATAAGTGACTGGTGTTTATGACGGATTCTGATGGTGAGTCGAATTCTAAAACTGTTTTGTATCGGTTACATCTTCAATCAGATGAACCCTTACGTCGATAACCGGCTGATTATTAACCAATTTCAAATTTTATTTTATTAGATATCTAATAAAGTGTTTTTTTAAAGTAAAAAAAAAAATAATAAACATATGATATAACACATGTAAATGTCAGCTGTTTCTTTCAAATATTTGTTCCATCTGTATTTCTTGGTTATAAGATTATTAGTTTGTCAGTATTTGTAAATGTAAATCGGTCAATTTAAAAAAAAAAATGGCTCATTTTGTTAGTCAGTATCACATGCTCATGGCATTAGGACGATGTTACGGAAACTTTAGAGCAGCTGCAAGGCTATATTCAGAGCGTTATCCACAGCGGCACCATCCTGTATATCAAGTATCAAGAATTCTCACGCATTGCTGACAGGATAAAAAGAATAGGCACAATTAAGCCTTACAGTAAATATTGTCACCGTGTCCGTCCAGTTTTGAATAATGCTAATACAGATGTAGTATTAGCTTTAGTTGAAGAGGATCCGCAGATGAGTGTAAGGGATACTGATATGGAAACTGACATATCCCGATTAGGTACATAGGCTTTTAAAAAAAGAAAAATTCAGACCTTACCATGTTTCAGTGCATCAAGCATTGTCCGAAAGTGACTTGAACAAGCGATTGAGGTTTTGCTATTGGGCACAAACAATTATAGCTGAAAATCCTAATTTCTTTTCTAATGTGCTTTGGACAGATGAAGCTGCCTTTTGTAGCACTGGCTTAATGAACATGCACGACGCACATTATTGGTCCATAGAAAATCCTCACTGGATGTTACAACGTTACCAGCAACACAGTTGGAAAGTGAACGTCTGGTGCGGCATTATAGGGGACCAGATCATTGGACCACATTTCTTCGAAAAATCATTAAATTCCATCAGCTATTCGAAGTTCATTGAACAAGATCTTCCAATTTCACTGGAAGAGGTGCCGCTTGAAAAACGTATGGTGACGTGGTTCCAATAGGATGGGTGTCCGGCTCACTATTCTATTAGAGCTAGGAACGTTATAAAACACATATTTTCCAATAGGTGCATTGGAAGAGGTCTGCATATTAATTGGCCAGCAAGATCTCCGGACTTAACAATTTTAGATTATTTCTTTTGGGGAAGATTGAAAGATCTCGTCTACACGAATATACCGTCGACAGTAGAACAAATGAGGGTAGAATTACAAAAAGCGAATCTTTCCATTCCACCGGAAGCAATACAGCAAGCTCAGAGAGACTTCTGTTCTAGACTTTTGCTATGCATAAATGAAGAAGGCCGTCACTTTGAACACATAAAATAGTATTTTTATGTAAATAAACAAATATTATTAACCCAATTGCATTTTCAAATAATGTAATATTTACTTCATTAATAAAATTCAATTTCCTTCAGAATCCATAATTAACTTGTCAACTAACAAACCAGGAGTTCCAGGGTTCCTTTCAAATAAGAGGATTAGGCTGTTATCGACGTAGGGGTGCATCTGATTGAAAAAGTAACCGATACAAAGCAGTTTTAGAATTCGACTCACCATCAGAATCCGTCATAAAAA
The DNA here is from genome assembly GCA_003667255.2 of Euschistus heros. Taxonomy (NCBI): domain Eukaryota; kingdom Metazoa; phylum Arthropoda; class Insecta; order Hemiptera; family Pentatomidae; genus Euschistus; species Euschistus heros. The sequence goes on along the minus strand of RCWM02000460.1, from coordinate 635,823 downwards.
CCAGTCACTTAGGGTGAAATTTCCAGTACTGGAGCCATTCCAGCAATACTGGAGAAATTCTGGAAGGGTTGAATATCTTCAAAAGGTAACTAATATGACGTAATATAAGATCCCTGATTATAGCATTGAAATTCCATAGACTCTGGGTTTTATTAGCCTGACACAACACATTCGTGGGACACCCTGTATAACATACAATGCATAATTTTTAGTTACATATATATCAAATATTTAAGCACTGTTTAAAAAACATGATTGCTTAATGAAAAAATAAATGGATAATTATTTACTAAGGAAAATATGTCCTAAACATAAAACTTATTGCACCAGAGATGGTTCAAAAGCCATTTAAAAAAATAGGATTGCATAAAAATTCAATAAATTACAAAAAGAAATTTAAGAAATCCCATAAAACAGATGAAGCGATAAAACAAAGTTTTATTGACAGAGATCGTTATTTACATTACTGGCCGCTACTGGTTATGTAAATAATGCCTTCATTGGTAGTTTTGGCAGTCAGAAATGAAATTTTTAATGGCCTTTGATGTTTTTTGTAGGGATTGAAATATGGGAATATTTTATTGTGGAGAGATTGTAAATTAAATTTTTTACTACTGAGGGGACAGTTCCCCGTTAGCTTCTCATCTTAATAACGAACATATATGGACATTCAGAAGTAGACTTCAAAGTAACAAAATACCAAAAAAATTCCACATTGTTGGTAGCTAACATTAAATTTTTAAAAAAATATTTTCTTTTAAGATTCCACAAATCTAAATTAAATGTATTTTAATGCAGCAGTGGATTCTGAATTTTCAGGTTGTCATTACTTTTTAAAATGGAAGTTCCAATAATACTATTCAAATGAAAAATATTTTCATAATTAGTATCCATATCAATGAAAGAATATAAGGAAATACATATATGTTTTTTATTTGTGTCCCTTCTAATAAATATATGGTTTATAATACTTATTTAAATTATATTTAATTAAGTTATATACTGGCAAAGACAAAATTCCATCCCATGCCGTTAATGATTTTTTGGTCTAAAAGTTTAACTTTTGTTTGGATGTTAACTTTCCTATATATGTTTTAACCTGCACATTTAAAACTAATTAATATTATTAATAACATTAATTGAATAAAATCAAGTAACATTAAAAAATAAAAAGATTTACACTAAGATGATTCATTATAGTTTTGCATGTGATGAAGCATATTCCTCATGAATTTATATAAAATCATATAAGACCATAAACCTAAAAGATGCAAGGCGTAATGAACGCAAGGGGTGGTTAATTCAACTATATTAATTGAAACCTTCATAGACTTCAAATAACTTAGTAGTATTAAATTTTTTAATGCTACTTGCTTTATATTTTATGATTTTTTTAATCATCCTAATAAGTTTCATATGCTCCGGTTAAAATGTCACATACATGTGACATACACCCCTTAAAAAAAAATGAAAGGAAGAACTTTATGCCAAGAAAATAATAAATCAATAGGGTAGATTTTTTTATTTGTATATGATTTTATTACTTGTTTACCGATTTTATTTATTGTTTACCGATTTATTACTTGTTGATCTCGATAGTGGTAAAAAATAATTTAAAAAAAAAAATAGTATACTTTAGAGCGAGTATACACAGAGCTCTCTATAGGATTGTTAAAAACCTTTTAAACGGCGAACGCTTCAGATATTTTCATTAACATTAGATTTAGATTTATCTGAAAGGAAATATCAAATTCTTCGGTCGTTTGGTTCGTTGGCCAACCAGCTTCCAAGTGCTAAGGCCCTTCGTCAGATGAAAAAATCGTCTTTGCCTATTGCATCGGCAACGGATAACTCTGCAGAGGTAAAATTGCAAGATCTGTTAAACAAGACTTGAGAAAGTATTGTAAAAACTGCCAATTTAAATGAGTATACCGACTTAAAGTTGGGGGTTCTATTCAAAGCACAATTTAGAGGACATTAAAAAATATCTATTCGACGATGACGAATATACTTTGGATTCACTTCAATTTGAACTGGAGAACTTATCCTCATATACGTCATCTGATGAGAGTATGTCAACGAGCAGTGGCTCAAAATAATTTTTAGTTGTATCTTAATCAATTCATGTATTGTAAACTATATTTTTGTGATATTAATTATGTTTTTGTAACTGATAAAAACTTAATTTGTATTCAAAGATCTTTAATATATTGTTTTTTAAGTGATAAACTAAGTTTTTGTTTAAAAGCCTGTCAAGAATGACTTTTGTCTACTTCGACAAGAGCGCCGCACTGTGCGTCAGTAGCTTTTTATATTTGGAACATTTCGTGGTGATAGAAGCTCTAAAATTCTTAGTTTTAAATTATTTTAAAGAAAGCTTCAGAAACAAGAACTTAGCGAGGTGATTTTGCACTTGATTCTGACTTTAATACCTTTATTTGAAATATTTCACTATAAGATTCGGTTAAATTAATTTCTATAGAATATAGATTTTGTCCTTCCGTCAGTTGAAAAATAAAATCTAAGCTGTACATGCCATATATTTTAATGTAATAAAATAAAAGAAATTTTAATAATTTAATTTAACCAAACTTACTGCCAAAAAGGACAAACTATTAATGGAGTCTTTTTATCTTTAAAAAAATCACAGATATAAAAAAAAAATGATGTAAACAAGAAAAATAAATATAGATCCACAAATATAGAACAGGAGAAGTAATCGATTTAAGGGATATAAATACAACTAACAATGCTAAAAAATATGCTTATAAAAATAAATAAATAAACAATATGCTTAGCTAACCTTGAGGTTCGATGCCGATACCACACACCTTCATCCAACCCATGAAAATTTATTTTATGGCAGCGGCCCCACGAAATGAATCTTGACCTTCCCATCCTGGCTAGAATAGGTTGGTAACCAGTAGGATAACCCGTCCTTCCTGTCCTATTTGAAGTAAATAAGGACATAAAGCCCCAATAAGCAAACGTGACAGGTATTATCGAAACTATATATACTTGAGAAGGCTCGCGCAGTCCCGCATTGTGGATTCATCTACATAATGCATCATGTTCATCCTTTTCTGGGCCGAATATTCTAAACAGTAATTTTTTTTTCGAAAACATTAAGGTGTTGTTCTTCCCCTAACGTAGAGAACTGGGGGTAGATAACAGTCTTATGTACTCAATTTTTTTAACTTCTTAAGGTTAAGAGCCAACTGAGTAGTGTTGTAACATAAATGAATTTTTGGCTTTTCATTTGCCTTTATTTACTCTTGAATTTACTTTTTTCCAAGATATTGAAGACCCTGATATATAAACTGATCTACATATTCAGATTTAACCGTGTAGATATCTGTATAATCGAAATTCTCATGGTTTGAAAAAAAAATATACTAAACTAAGATTTTTTAAAAAAATAAACAGTATAAGAAACAACGAAAAACAAATAAATTTTTCATAATATTTAATGCTTAACCACATAGACCAAAGTACTATTTTATCAAAATTATTATATCCTTTACTGGAAAATTCCTGATAAATGGCTATGAAGCCATGATCTACTTATATACCAGGGGACAATGCTTAAGCTATCGGGAAATAAGGGATCATGTAGCCACAAACAGCTTCTAGATCGTTTGAATACAAAGTAGCACTTGATCGTAAGTCTTCCCTTCCTTAGCATTCTAAATGGTTGCACAGAAGAGACAAAGGGTAGGAGAGCTGAGGCAATCAAAGTCTTCTAGATAAACCTTAGAAAAAGACATTACACTATCGGACTTTATTCAAATTCTATTACAGTATCTCTGGATATCGGAATGAGTTACTTCTAACCATATTCATACCATTACCTCTTTATTTTTGACGTAAAGTAGTTTTCGAAATATTAGACTTCTGGGTTCATTATTATGGTCATAAAAGAATATTTGTAAGAAAGGTTATATCCTTAACACTTCTGTGGCAGTGTTTCGTTAGTCCAAAACAATTGAGGAACCATAATTTGTAATTTTTCAAAATCATATAATAAATTAGACTAGGATTTTATGTATTTACACGATTCTTCCACCGTTCATTAGCACAGGGATTCATTTTACCTTTCCATTAAATCTAAATTAAAAAAAAGAAGATTTAAAAGAACACTAAAATTCAATACTTTTGAGATAAGTACTGATAATAAATTAATTTGCCATATTACTAATACTTAATCACATTATTAAAAGAATATCTAAAGTATTAATTAAATAACTGAATATGGAATAGTATCAAGGTCAAGTTAAAAGATACATTAATGAATTATTTTTTGTTGAATGATACAGATTTAAAATTTCGTGAACTATATAAATAACAGTTTTAATAATTTAAAAAAAAAATATATAAAAACGTATTGGTTCGACGTGAAAGGCATGTCGAAAGGTCGACATTCCACATAAAAGTTAATACGAAAAAATTTAATTATATTATAAATTTATAAATATACAGGGTGAGTCCATCTTAGTGTAAAAAACAAAACAAAAAAAAACCCGGGTAAATCTAGATCAAAATTGAAAAAAAAAATACAACAATTCAAAGACTTCTTTGAGGAACCCACGTTTTTTCACCACAAAAGCTGTAATATCTCAACTATTTTTTAACATTTTTCGAACTTTGACATTTTCGGATTGAGCATTAAATTTTCAATAAGAACAGCTTGATCTTCACCTTATTGAGGAAAGTTACAATGTCTTATAATACTTCAACGCTCACCGTTTTTCGAAAAAAACTATTCACAAATTGCAAATCTTACAAAAACTTGAAAATGTAACCAGCTTGCATATAGTACGATTAAATTAATGATTCCATATCGATTTAATGGAGAAATTTACTTTTAAAACCGAAAAACATGGTGTTTTTCGTGATTTTACGTTATTACATTTACTTATTTACATTTATTTAGAATTTATTTTATTTGATTCTAAATTTAAGGTTTAAAACCTTACAACATGTACGGTTTAAAACCTTACAATATAGTTTTAAAGAACATAGACCTCAATTTTGCCGTTGGCTTCTTAATGCAGATAATATTGAAGAATACCACTTTTTGAGGTGAATTTTATATACAGATGAGTCTGTTTTTACAGTACTAGATATGTATTTTTACCTATTCATGTGAGGTATCTTTGATTTATTCATATTTTTACTGCTTACAACATACAACATTGGGCGTGTTGTCAAGTGAAATGAGTGAGAAATATTATTAGTTATATGGAATATTACGAACGAATTTCGGAATTGAATATCCAATATGTGACATAGAAACATCAACAATGAATTTTTAATCCTTTTCAAATTCATTTACTGAATTTTACAATTATGAAGAAAAATCGGATATGTGTTTCTAACTGACGTTATTTGACACATAAAGATTATTTTGAATGGTACGCTTATCTAATTGTTCATTAGTTGCTCCCGAGTCTTTCTTCTGTTTAAACTTCAATTATTTTTTATACACACGATTTAAAAGGATGAATAGGTATCTATTTCAATCTAAATGACAAACAGAAGGGACCACCTTCAAGTCATTAAGCTTCAACAAAAGATTGAACAGTTTGAAGGTTTGTATAAGAGGCTTTGAGGACTGTAGCAAGGATTTGTAAGGATTGCATGTATAAGAAATGCTTTAATACTTTAGAAGTCCACAAAGGCCGGTTCATTGTCATCTATATAATTAAATAAATATAAGTGCCATAGTCTTAGAAAAGGCTTTAGTAAAAGCTTTCAAGGAATTTCGATTCCAATCAAAACTAATTAAATAAAATTGTTTAAATTATGATAGATAGTAATACGTATATATATATATATATATATATATATATATATATATATATATATATATATATATATATATATATATAGAATGACGAAGCATAAACTATTTAAGAACTATCCTTAATAAGTTATATTTTTTTTTTCAATATTTATCCAAGATTAAAAAAAAAAACACACATATAGGTACGTTAATAGACTCTACAATAAATGACTATTTATTGCATTTTATAAAATTTATTCAGAAACAGAATTCCTGAACTTTAACACCAATTTCAGCGGGTTAGATCAAAACGGCATAGGACCTAGTTTAGGGAATAATTTCGATGTGCAGTATAACCTCATTACTGCGACTTCCGCTCGACCGATTCTTCGGGTAATCCGACATTACTGCGGAGTCCAGAGGGTGGTGGAGTCCCTAAAACTTACCTATTCATATGTAGTTAGTGCTGTCATTGCGAACGAAAATCCAAGCTTTGGATCCTGAACCGCCATCGTTCGCTAATTTGTAATGTCAAATATTTTGAACTTCTCAACGTTTCGCCAAAATATCTACTGCAAATTTGGTTCTAAAGAAAATATTTTCCTATTCAGAATAAATCTAGATCAAATTTTCAACAATATGAGCAAAAAATAAGCTCTGTAATGTAAAAAGAGAAAAGATACAAACTTTCAAATTCTCTCAAAAAGTGGCTGAAATTGTGTTTTGTTTTTTTTGCTCTATACGTCCTTAATACCATTCAGAGCATACTTCATTATGAACGATTTAAAAAAAAAAAAAAAATGGTACTTTGCTATAAACAAAACAAAACGCAGTGTTATTATGCTAATTGCTTCGATACATAAATAGCTGGCTCAAACATTTCTACGCAAACGCCTTTATTTGTTGTTTTGTATAACGTACCGTTTCTATTTCCTTTTCTCTTTAAAATAATAATATATAACTTTAGAAAATTTTTATCATAAACTATTAACAATGACAAAAATTATTATAATATCAAGCTAACTACCTTTCCCGTTCCGCCTTAACACTTGGTCAGTTAGGGGTCAGATTAGCTAGGTCCTACTGTATTTCGTGTTTTTAAAAAAAATAAAAAATCATTAGATTAACTAAAATGTGATCAAATACTGCATCAATGTATGTTTAGTATATATAATTAATCCTCATAATTAAGTAATTTCATTAACAAAAAAATTAAATAATTATTTTCTCACTTACAACTTTATCAATTGTAATTGATATTCTTAATTACTTAAGAATTATGTATCAAGAACATGATCGGTAAAGTTATAAATTTATGTTCTTCCATTCCTTCCTATTTGACACAACTTCAAATAAATATATACCTATATCTACGAAATAATTTTTTTTTTTTTCATATTATATATATATATATATATATATATATATATATATATATATATATATATATATATATATATATATATATATATATATATATATATATATTTTTTAATTTATCAATGAATAAAAATGAAACAAAGGATATACCAAACAAAGCAATTACATTAGGCTTCATAAATTGTCATGGAATTCCAGTTATGTTGGAAAAAAATATGTATATTGTATATGATATTGCGATTAAAGAGTTTGTATATTATAAGTATAACAACAAAGGAAGGTACAATTATGTCTAAAAGTCATTGTTAGTAAAAATTAAATACATAAACAAAAAAAAAACTGTACATCAATCAAAATTTGAAGGAAACTTGAGAAGTCTTTAAATAAAAAAATGAAAAAAATTAAATAATTAGTGGAATATGAAATCAGTAAATAGCAAGTAATGTATATCCACATCATATTTATGTTTTTCGAGATGCTCAATTGTAAGTAAGAATCTGGCATTAAAATTTTATCACAATATTGGCACTATAAAGCACTGAAAACTGAAATTTTTTGGCCTTCTGAAACGCTCTGTCGAAAATGCTCTAAAATATAAATCTTAATCAACTGAGGTACGCTTGGTAGTATAAAAGGATCAATACGAATACGATTTCTAATTTATTTGCCACTACAATTAAAATTGTTTTCCCCCAAAAAAGAAGAGATAAAAATGAACTAAAATGCATTGACTGCTAGATTGAATACACAGGAATTAACAGTAAATCAATGATTAAAAGAACATAGAAGGACATACAATAAAAAGACGCAGGAATAAATTTCCGCTATCCATTTATACATTTAAGACTAGGGTGGAAAAATATATACTTACAAATCATTGGAAATATTAAAATTGTGCAAAAACAACCCAGATTTTTGTTTAAATTTATTATCAGAAGGAATTGAAAAAAACAGCAGTCATAGGGAAAACGGAAAGAACTGCCCATTTATACATGAAGGGGCCAAAATTTGCCTAACTAATTAACTCCTCTTTTCATCTATATTATATATATATATATATATATATATATATATATATATATATATATAATAGAGCTTTATTTTATGAATTTAACAATTTACAATTTTGTAACATATTTGTATAAATACATGTTTTGCTAATAAAACAATTCACACTACATTTTCGTTCAGTATATATTAAACTTAGAATACATTTTTTAAACTGTAGGAAAAACTGACAAATAAAAAACCTACTAAGAAAAAAAAAATAATAATAATAATAATTAAAATAAAACAGCGTGATAAAATATATAAATGGAAAATATGGAAAAGTTTTGGGCGTTAAAATTAATGTCTGTTTAACAATAAATTATCTCTTACAACACTTTGATTTGCTAAATTAAAATTTAACTAAACCTAATAAATTCAAGAATGTCTTATTAAATAAATTTTATTCTAGTAATATGTGTCTAGTTCGTTTGTTCTTCTTTCTTCTTAAGGTTAGCTTGTTATATTTGCCTATTGCTTGTATTATGGGATTCCTTGAGTTTATTGTTGAGTTGAAAAAGTTCTGAGTCTGGGTGTAAATAAACTGTTTAATTGTTTGAAAATCTAGATCGTGCAGCATGTCAGTTATTTTTGTGTATCTTGGGTAGTCGTTAATGATTCTCAAGCTTCTTTCTAATTTTTTGTAAATGGAGTCACATGTGTAGCTCCATACCGGAGAGGCGTATGTAAATAATGGTCGAATGACTGATTTATATAAAATGATTTTGTTGCGAGTTGATAGAGGGGATTTTCTTCGGAAATATGGTGACATTTTACTGATAAGTTTTTTGGCTTTACAGCATTTATTATTAATATGAGATGTGAAAGTTAAACGTTTATCTAATACAAGACCTAGGTCTCGTAGTTTGTGCCCCCAGGGGATTCGAATTTTATTTAGGATGATATGATCTACTATTTTAGGCCTTCTTTTTGTAAATATTATTGCTACAGTTTTATGTTCGTTTATTTGTATTTTCCATTTTTTGTAATATTTATTGAATTTCGAGTATAGTGATTTTAATCTTTTTTCCATTGTATCTATCCTGTAGGAACTAGTGTAAATAGCGGTGTCATCTGCGTAAAACGATCTTTCAACTGAAGGAAGAGAAGGTAGGTCGGATATGTATAGGTTAAAGAGAGTAGGGGAAAGGCAGGATCCTTGGGGAAGACCAGCTGATAGGGAATGTTTAGGAGTTGTGGTGTTGTTGATTGTGATTTGAAAGGATCTATTAGAAAGGAATGAGTGGATAATATGAATCTCGTTAAAATCCGTCAACTATGGTTCAGATATCTTTTAAAAAACCTTAAATTTTTCCTACTTAGGTAAGTATCAACCAATATATCTGATTCCTTTTTTTACATTAAAAAAAGTCATAGTATTTGTAGCATATCTACGTATTGAATTTGTCTATGTTTTTAGGACTGATGATGAATGTTTAATATTTAAAACAATCATTCGACTAAAGATAAAAATGTGATAAATAGTTTACCAATCCTAACAACTTTCAATATAAAAAAAAAAACTTTCAAACTACATGAAATTAGTTAATATTTCTTATAAGAGACGTCTCTAAAAATTAAAGCTCTTATGAGATGAGCGGCACAGAAGAGATATACCTCTTACATCTAAAAACCATAACTTTTATTTAGTGCTTTCACCAAAATAAAAAGCTACTTGAAAAATTTAGCTAATTTTGCAACAAGCCGGTAATTCAAGAGTCAAAAAAAGATAAAATTTAATCTCATCCAAATTTACCAGAAATTTCTCCCTGACAGAAAAACGATAGATCATTATGTCCATCTATACAGCTTTTAAACATTTGCATTTTAGAGTTAAGAGATTGCATAATTATCTACAATTAATAATTTAACTAAATTAACAATTAATCATCATTCTAAATAAACAAATTTAAGAGAATGTACGGGTTTCAAAAGTGACTTTTTTGATTTAAACAAATATAGCTCCTCAACGGTAGGTCCAGAACTGTCACAGATGTCACAGAGCTCCAGCGTGTCAAAAAAGCCCTAACACAAATGATGTTGGCAAATGTAACTTTTTTCATTCAAACCAATGTAGCTCATAAACAATAGGCCCAGTGACAAATGTTATATTACAAAAAATATTTTACATTAAATTTCTGATAAGGAAATTATAGGTAAATGTTAAATCACAGTAACACCAATACATCTACAGCATGTCTAAATGTTACATTTTTGAATGTGAAAAAAAGTCCCTACAAAAAAAGCTTAGACTCCCAGCTAAAAGAAAAATCCTTGTCAAAATACTATATTCCACGGTCACTTCGAAAAAATCATTATTTTTCAGGTATAATGCTAAATAAAAATAAAATGAACAAAATATACTTTTTTTGATTAATTGGTCTAGTAAAATTAAATTCCTGGCAGTAAAAAAAACATAACCATACTCCACTAACACCAGATTTAATAATTCGCTAATATCAATCTCATATCTATAAAATATGTTATATAATCCCCAAATAAAGCTTTCAACATTTTTAAGGAAATATATTCATATATTTTATGCAGGGAGAATATTGATGCCTGTTGTAAATTCTCTATATGAAAGTTCTTCAGATCTTATGAGGAGCCTAAGGTCAGTTGGATATTTTATGAGGCATCTGTCTCATGTTATTTATGCCACGGCTTTCTTCAGGATGCCTCTTGCTTTGGATAATAATAGCCTTTATCATAGACGTGACTTCAGAGGTTGCTTCTGGTTTCTGTTGACATATCGCATACGTGCCCCTTTCAGACATATATTTATTTTGTATTCAAAAGTTAAACTCAGCTATACGTATGTAACTATTAAATGTATTCATAGTACAACTACTGTCGTATCGTAGTCCTATTTTCCCGAATTGAGGAGCAGTAAAACGCTGAAACGAGTATTAAACTGCTCGATCGACAAACAATGCACTGCGGTTCAGCGTTGCAATCTATCGCGTAAAAATTCTTTTTTTTTTTTTTTTATTTTTTTTTTTATTTGGAAAGGACAAAATAACATTTTTTGTTATATCTTGTATTAGAAAAAATTATTGGGTCATATTAGTTATAGTGTCCTCCGAAAAAAAAAAAAAAATCATAAACTCTTTAAAGGCTTTTGCCTTTAAAACGAGACAAACAATATTTTGAAAAATATTTAATAAAAAAAAAACAGTTCTGCAAAAAAAAACAAAAAAATAAATAAAACCTCTCTCCCTTGAGATATTGTTCCTCATCTTTACATTTTTATGGGTGCTGAATTTGAATCTGAAGGCAAACATATTTTACCTAGCATCATTTTTTGATAAATTAGATGTTATTTAAAAAAAAAAAAAAAAAACTACATGAAATTACGAATTTTTATTTTATATTTTTAAATTTCAATTATTTTTTGTTCACTCCCAGGCAAATTTTTTATGACTTTTATAGTAACAAGTGTGCAGAATTCTGACTTCCCTTCCGATATTATATATAGTATGATATCTAAAGAACACTTAAAACACATGCTAAAAACATAAGCAGTACACCAGTGGCAGACACGTTGGAACACAACACACAAGGGAAGACATCTACATAACTTCATTCTAGACTTACGAACCTACATTTACATCACTCGGATTGGAAAATAGATACTTTCCATAACAGCTGGGAGCAAGGAAAATAGGCCTTTACACATCTCAAAGTTTAGAGCAAGGTAAAAAAACGAACATATGATTTTACCCGTCTAGCCGGGAAAGTTTTCGCAGCTAGCAGTGTTTACTGTTACCAACACGAGGTTCGCTAGCGTTTCTTTTAGTTTATAATTTAATTTTACATTGTTAGTGTGCGAAAATGGCCTTTAACATCCCTCAAAAATTAATTAAAGAAGCTGAAGGAATAACTGATTCGTTATTACCCGGGAAATCTCGTAATAGATACGAAGAAGAATTTAATAAGTTTTGTGAGTGGTGCTATAGTGAAAGTGTTAACCCTAACGATGTTAATGATGAAGTGATGTTAGTATACCTATCAACTTTATCGAAAAAATTTAAAGCCTCTTCTTTATGGAGTAAATTTTCCATGTTAAAATAGTATTTAAAAATAAAGAAAAATTTGGATGTTTCTAAATTTTCGAAATCGATAGCATTATTAAAACACCACAGCGTAGGTTATCACCCCAAAAAATCTAAAGTCTTTAGACAACATGAAATAAGAAAGTTCATGGACACTGCACCTAATTCGGAGTGGTTGTTAACAAAGGTTATTTTAGTTGTAGGTATTTATGGAGCATGTCGATGTGACGACCTTATAAATTTAAATGTAGAAGATTTTAAGGATAATGGAACTTTCTTTACAGTGTTTCTTAAAGGTGGTAAAACAAATAGTGAACGCACGTTCATTATTACTGACGCAGATTCCTCATTTCAGATATGCGATATTATTCGAAAATATTTGTTTCTGCGGCCGCCGCCGCACATAAAAAGTAAACGATTTTTAGTTGCCTATAGGAATGGAAAGTGTACTGCTCAAAATGTCGGTCAGCATACAATATACGCTGTGCCAAGAAAAGTAGCAGAATTTTTGAAGTTGGAAGACCCCGAGAGCTACACGGGCCACACTCTTAGGCGATCTTCTGCTTCAATGTTAGTTGAAGGTGGGGCTATTTTACTCACACTAAAGAGACATGGAGGTTGGAGATCGTCGACCGCTGCGGAGGGCTACATAGAAGACTCAGTAGCTAGGAAAGTAAAGGTAGCAAGGAAACTGTTCAATAAGGGAGGCACATCATCAATGGAAATCCCAAATGTTGCAGACCAAGAAATTGATTTTGTTACAGTTGATGATCTATTTCGGAATACCGATAGTGAAGATGAGGACAGTAAAGAGGACCAAAGCTTGAATAAAATGTCCATTAAAAACACGCAAATGAAGAACCTAAATAAAAAAACATTAACTGATGGGCTAAACATTACCAACAACCAAAACTGTACAATTAATATTAACCTGACCCTATAAAAATGAAGTGTTTTTTTATTAATATATAAACTTACTCCTTTTTATAAATGTATTTTGAATTATTATTTCAGTTATTAAACGTAATTATATTTCTCTAAATCAGCTGTTACAAATAATCATTAAAATGGAAAACAATCTTTTAGTGTAATAATATGAATTAATAAAATCTTAATATGTAGATTCACGAGTTAAAAACTGCGTTAAGCGTTTTTGCCTCGTGATGAAAAGTATCGTACATTACTCGTACCGAAAGTGATTTTACGATGCTCGATCGAATTAACGGGCTCGGCTTCGCCTCGCCAGTCAAACACGGTCTCGCAACGTAAAATGCCACTTTCGGTACTAGTAATGTAATATACTATAAATCAAACTCATGGACTAACTTTTACATTACACAAGGAATTACAGGACATGCGGCAGTAAATAGTTATTTTTATCGATTTAAAATAAGAGATTCTTACCTATGTCCTTGTGATTTCACTCAAGAACAAAATATACACCACCTCATATATGAATGCAGACTACTCACTAACTACAGAACTATTCTACAGACAAAAACAGTACAGAAACTAGGACATTGGCCGGTGGATGGTCAATGTTTGATGAACAATTTATTTGAAAATTTCAAATTTCAAAATTCAATCATTAAAATAGAGGATATAAATATGATATATCTTTAAACCACTAAATATTCATAAAATTTTCTCTAAATAACATTGTTGCTTGATTTTATTGAATTTTTAATTATTTATGTTATACAACTTCTTGTTCTTTGTTTTATTTTATTTTTCCTGTTTATTTTTTATATTAACCTTTCAACACATGTAAAATAAAAAGTCAAATCAAAAATAATAATTACATGTACATTGTATACTTTGTTTAAGTATGGTGTGTACAGAAAAATTAAATAAAATCTCTTCCAACTGGGTTCTCTCTCTTCCAACAGACTGCTGGAACGAGAACACACTGGAAAGTGTGCTGAATTCGAATAAAAAAAAAAATAAAAAAATCTACCAAGCACCATTTTTTTGACATTACAGTTAACCAAAAAAAAAAAATACTGAAGACTGAAATAGCACTTTTCTTTCATGTTGTTTTATATGAAAAACAGTAATATATAAAATAATAATATTTAATACTGAACATAATTGATGCGTATATATTTTTTTCCTTTTGTACTCTTCATCACGTGTCTCCCGTTGTGCCCAACAGAAGTAGGCAAGCATCTTCCCACTGCATTTACCGCTATACCTTTTTCCATTTGGGCTATCTCTTGATGAAATCGTTCTCCGTGTTCATCTAAAACTGCTCACAAGTTAGGAGGGAAGAAATTCAAACGGAAATGAAAAATAATGTATTTTTGAGGACATAATGCAACTAATGTTAATGATAATATTAATTCTTCAACAATGTCATTTATGCAACAAAGCCTAGTACTCCTGCTTTATTTTGTAATATATTATAAAGGTTTTTATAAAAATGGCGAAAAACACCTGATTTTTCGATCTAGAACACAAATTTGATAAAAAATGGTTCCTGATTGAGATTTTCTGACTTCGGATTCTTGTTTAGCACGCTTCAAACCATATTAAAATAGCATTTTTGTAGAAGAAAGTGTAATCACTCTATGGATCTATGAAGGACCCTTCCAATTGCATTCACTTTATGCACAGTTGAATTAAATTTAGTGTATATACTTTTAAATTATTATTGATTTTTTTTTAAACCACAGTTTTTGGATATAGACGACATTTTTGAAATCACATTAATGAAATTATTGATCATAACTTACCAGGAGAAACCAACAGCGAAAAAGCGAGGGTAAATGTCAACCCTTTCCTTTATTATTTTTATATCAATGTCTTATTTGATCTCTTTAAAAGGGATTTTACCAGGAAATTTTTTCTTTTAGAAATTATTCTGTCAAAAAAAGGTTAGTGAATATAAAATAAGAAATCAATATCACTCGCACATAAAAACGACTTTTGGCGAAGTGACTGGTTAAAGATTAATATTAGAATAAAAAAAAAGTCCCAAATGAAAAGTAAACAAAGTATTAAATGTGTTTTCCCAGGTTATATAAACAATCGGGATTTAATTCGTCATTAGATTAGTTGGAAAATCATTGTAAACATAAAAGTAGTTTTCATGACCCAATGTTTCTTATTAATTTAAAATCTATTATATATTTGTCAAATACCACTCACTCACTTAACACGAAATCTCAGAAACCACCGAACGGATTGGAATGAAATTCGATATGTAGATTCCTCTAGGGCCGTAGGTGCTCGCTAAGAAAGGAATTTTAAAAAATCGGCCTGGATCGCGGCTAATTTGCGAAAAAATGCGATTTCAATTTTTATTGGGTGAATAATAAAAGATTAATTATCATATGGTATTTGGATATAAGCTTAGTTAAAAAATAGGTTAGATCTTTAAGCCGCAAACTTTGACCACCGTTTAAGTTCCTTATAGTTGTAAACAAACAAAAATACGATCGATGTCGAAACCTTATAATATTGGTACTTTCTGTGAACTCATGGTAGCTGCAGAGGTTACTTACAACTTACAAGTTTGAGTTATTTCGTGAAGAGAAGCTATTAAAAGACTTATGTTAAAGAGGAGGTTAAAAGACTTATGTTCTCTGGTGATGACATGTAAGGCCAGTTCGATGTAGGGACAAAAAACAGATAAGAATCAATAGTTCTAAAACCACCAAGTGTGTGATTCTCTTTAGTATCGTATCATGTTCTACCATGGAGAAGAAAGGTACAGTATTAACATCCCTCAGCGTGACCCAAACTCCAATACATCACTTAAGAAAACTGTGTCTGCAGCTGATTTTTACGCCTAAATGTTAGTGGAGCGAGGAAGGTGAAGGTGAAGAACCTTATTTACTTTAATTTCGTAATCTCCTCAACCAATTTATGCTTGATATGTACGCAAAAATAGAAACAGAAAGACTAAACTTTATTCGAAAAAATCAAAAAAGTTGAGAAGTTAAGACTATATTCACTTAAAGTATGCCATAAGAAAAGCTGATGGTCTGGTATCAGAGCTGGGTAAGATGGTAGTGCTGCCTCGAAGCTTCACTGGAGGACTATCAAAATAATATAAAATTAACTTTTGCAAATTGTCAAATTTACTTCTTGAAATTATTCTAAGAATGGAATTGTTCAGGTTTATTTAAGTAATAATAATTATCAACGTTAAGCTTAACTTTTACTAATTTAAGTTGTCTTCATCCTAATGATATTAAACCGTAGCGGAGCGGGGTACTTTCAGCTAGTATAATATAAAAGATACATTTTAAAAAAAAAATTGTGATTTCCAAAAAACATTAATTTTGACGAGCTAGATTCTAATTCTTATCACAACGATATAAATAAGACTTAGAAAGGGGGAAAGAAAATTCAGTTGATCTTGGTTTAAATAAAATATTTCAGTATATGAAAATAAATAATATCAGAATAGTTATTGATTGCTGGGTTTTTTGTCTACATATCAAGCCTTCTTTATGATTATAACTGCAATGTGTGACAGCTGTAAGAATTATGCTAAATGACATACATCAGTAAAACTAACATAGATTAAAAATACAGGTAAAAAAAATATTTCATTAATATTACAAATAATGTTTCATGCTGGAGGAAGTTAAGAAAGTAGAGGGGTAGATATAAAAATAGAACAATAGTATCATCTGGTAAAAGAAAAAAATATCAACAATGCAAATGAATAAACTATAATAATAGAGAACCATCATATAAAAAATGAGGAGAAAACTAGTCCGTAATGAACACTCCAAAATGAACACATTCTACTATTAATCAAAAATGGTTGTGGAAGACAAATGGCAGTAATATAGTAACGTTTTAAATGTCGCTGATGATTGTTACGAACGATAAACTAATAATTATATTAGTGTCAAATGACAACCATAGAATTGAGTTGAAATAAACATTTAATATTATAACTATCATACCATAGCCTGCTCTCATAGGAAAAAAAAAACTCGGATGTTAAGAAATAATTGAAATGCATAATTAGACATACAATTTTTTATTTTAATACACGGGTTGGTAATCCAGATGGACAGAGAATATTAACACACTTTTGTGGATAATTACTGCATTACCAGTAATTACAACTAAAGGCCTACATTTTTACACACAATATCAAAAAGCAAAGATTTTAAAATTTTAATACTCCACTAGAATCCAAACGTCGCACCACATATTTACATCTATTCTTTGAATTTAAATGAATATAATTAAATTTGGTATCGATTCCATGTTTTATATGACACCGTAGCTTTTAAACTCTCATGTAGAATGACGCTGGCCACCTATCGGTAGATTTTCAAATTTAACTGTTATCCTATATTATCATCGCTTTTTAATAACAAATTGATTGAAAATCAGTAGATTTTATTATTGCTAAACATTCTTGAAACTACTAAGATACTGTTAAATTTCAGTACAGATTAGTTTAGTAGTTTCCGTGGTTAGTGATCACGAACGAAAAATGACTTAACCTTTTTTATTATAGTATAGATGTAAAGAATTGGTCAAGAGTTACAAAGGAGTGCCAATCATCAATAGTTCCTATATTTTTAAGTTATATCTTACATTAATGTAAAATTATAAAAAAAAATAATAATAATAATAATAAAAAAAAATTAAGAAATAATTTAAAAAGAACTAATTAAACTATACAAAAAAATCTTAGTATTATTCCTTAAAAGACCTACATTTTCTGCTTACTACAATCTTGCCTTATTATGATTCTAAATCCTATGATTTGGCGAACCATGAGTGGGATCCTTAAGTGATACCTTAAAGAAAATATAAACTTGAGTCAGATGTGGTGTGGCATCGGAAACACTGCCTTTGATAGAAAAAACCTAACTTCCTAATATACTAGACATACCAGGGACATGTTTTAATAAGATGGAGCGACACCTCATGCTGCGAGGGTCACAATCCAACATCTCTAACAGCTGTTAGGAGAAAGAATACGAATAAGAAAAATAAGAATGCAATAGTGGTTGTGATATAATCTGGACTTCAAGATCTCCAGATTTAATTGCACTTGATTACTTCTGGTGGCCTATCTGTAAGTACGGATTTTAAAACGTCCAAAAGTCTTCAGTATGTAAAAAAAAATATTTAAGTCGAAATAAGAGCTTTCAGTACTAGGCACAAAGGAGATTTCATGGAAAACACAATTAGAAAAGGCATGTATGTGTGAGACACAATATGTAAGCCATTTAAAGGATATAATTTTTCACTAGTGTCAATATCTTGGCAGATTTTATCTATATCTACACTATTATGTAAAAGGACGACCCATTTTTCGTTTGTGATCACTAACCGCGAAACTAGAGAACCAATCTGTCAAGAGTAACAAACAATCATGCGTACCAAATTTTAACCACATCATCTTTATAGTACTAGGATGGTTTAGCAATAATAAAATATACTAATTTTCAATTGTTGTTTTAATTGGAAAGCAATAAAATGAGGGTTTACTGATAGGTGGCGAACGCCGTTCCAGAGAGGTGGTTACAAAGGTACGGTATGTCAAATAGAACCAAAAATTTAAAATAAAAATTATTTTCAATTGAATTATTATTTTAAAAAATTATAAATACGTAGTGCAATATGTGGATCCAAGTGAAGTTTAAAAATCAACCGGTGATTTTGCTACGGTAAAACTATTGTACTCAGGAGCTCCCCTAAAATTGAAAATTGGATGTCAATTTATGTCTTTATGTAATCCTCAAACATCTAATCAGTGCAATTTTAACTAGATTAAAAATTACTGTTATGCGTGAAAATATCATAAAAAAATAATAATCAATTGCGATAAACAAATAAAGCATCAATTAATAGTCGAAATTATTTGAGTTCTTTTCTTGTGAGAGCGTGCGAAGCCACGACGCACAGTGGGGCAAACACGGAAAAAACTCTAAAAACGACTTTATTATTTTTGTCCTGTTTGATAGGCTATTGTATTCATTATTAGTTGGTGCAAACATTTCCAGTTTGTTTTTTTCAATTTCATTTTTATTTGCGACTTCCAGGCCTTCTAAAGTTGGACTCCACCCCAAAATTGTCTATTTCTATTAAGCTACCATCTGGGTCACTGTGGATTTATTTTAATAGATAAACCTATGAAACTTGATATATTTGTAAATCAAACACTAAATAATACTGAAAAAATATTAGATTGGTCCTATGTATGAAATATATTATCAAAAAATATACTAGAGCGAGAGGGAAAAAGTAACCAGAATTTTTTAACATGTGTGGTCCAACAAAAAAAGCTCCACTGAGCTCCGGTTAAAATTTATGATTACCATAAAGCTTATACCACTAATTAATGTCTCTATAAATTTTATTGACAACTGTACAAAAAACGATTGTTTACAAAGCTGTAATTAGCCTGGTTCGTGGACCCTATGTTTTTTTATTTACAAACACTATATACTAAACCTAAGGAAGGGATTCAGAAATACAAATGAAGTGAACTAATTCTCAAATGATCAAACAAATATCAAAGGGATAGATGTCTAAGATCATTTTTGGTATTTTCAGAGAAATAGTTATTTCTTATTCCCCTCATAGACGCTCATGGAAAAAAATCATTTTTTTTAATATAATAATTTTGGCAATACAAATAAGTGGTTATATAATCAATTTAATTAAAATTACTTTACAAAAAAAAATCGACGTTTGATTACTGAAACTCCAGTGCGGTTTTAGGTCTGCTTTCTTCTCAAAAAGTGCTAACATATACATTCACTTTATGAATCAAAATAAAATATTCCGATCTCTGTAAGGTATTTTTTAGTGACTGTTCATTAGAAACTTTTTTTCATGACAAGTATCCTTTGGAATCTGATAACTTTAAAATTTACACCACCTCATATATAAATGTAGACTACTCACTGACTACAGAACTATACTACAGACAAGAACACTACTAATTTTGTGCAATTAATAAGCGGTTTTCCCCTCATTATAAACAAAAGTTAAAATCGGTTAATTTTAATAAGACTTAAGTTTAAAACTAGGTTTTATGAGTGGATATATGAAAGATTGATATCATAATTTGTTTCATAAGCTACTAGAATCATTAAATCCCTACATTACGTACATGAGGCAAATAATGAATTAATACTACTAATTGACATAAAAATGTGATTATTGAAAAAAGAAAACCATTTTTTTTTGGTAAATGAAGCTAAATTAGCATGCACTTATGTTGAATTAAATTAAAATTATGTTAAATAAAATTTTATAAACTAATTTAAAATATAACTCAGTTTTATTTAAAAAAATAATGATATAATTATTCAATTTAATTGCAATTCTAATGTAATTTTAAAATGTAGAATCGAATGAGACTATTTGCAGCTCGATGGGACTAACTGTTCTCGAGAAAAAGAGTTTTTTCCACTTTTTGGCTGTTCTGCCCCACTGTGCGACATGGAATACTAGCTAATTATAATTCTATAATAATGTAAACTTCAAATTAAAAAATAAAGGAGTAATTAATCAATGAAACTCTTTTTGACTTTTGACCCACCATGCACAACAATCACAAAACAATAAAATTACATTAATAAATAAATTCTATATTACTAAAAAAATATTAGTTTTCACTATGAACCGGCAGAAAAACATCCGAGATAATACTGAGGAGTAGAAGTTAGGAGTGATCTTGTAGATTGGATTTAGAAGAGAATTAGAAGTGCGAATGAAGGTCTGGAACCTAGATTTCGGGTTAGCAAAGCATTCCATTTATCAATTATTTAAATATCCTAAAATACCCTAAATCTACAAAAATACCTGTTCTAAATAACCGCAAAATCATGCAATCATAATAACAATAATACATAAAATCAACATAATGCAAACACCAAATAGTAAATAACATATTAAGTCAGTTGAATATAATACAGCGTGCAAAATCCTATTATGCCACTAATCACCTCTAAGCTTCGCAGTGACCTGCATAACAATACCACTATGATAGCTTATACCAGTGACTGTATTGCACACCTTCGCTGAGTTAGAAGTTCACACTGTACATTTACGCATTTGGTATTGGTTCAGATCATTCGAAAACTCATCAGCCATGAGCTCTGAATAGATTTTTTTTTTTGCTTCTATTGAATCAAAAGAATTTTACGCTTAATATCAACAAGTGCGTTACAACTTACTTTAAAAATTAAGATCCATAAGTTCCGAGGGAAAAAAAAGGAAATAAAAAAGAAAACAAAATAGTGTTTGTATATTTCCTTCTCTAAGAACACACACCTAATATAACTCTTAGCCAGCTTTTCTAATTCATTTAAAAAAAAAAATCTCGAATAATGTTCTTAAACAGTTACTTATACATTTAGGTCCCTTTCTGGGCCTTAGTACGAAAATGATTTATTAGAATTCTCATTCCTTAACAGCTAAGTGGACAGAAGCATAGTCAAAAATAATTTGAACAAATCTGTACAAATTTATCCACAATTTCTCTTCGAAAGCATCCTACAATGCACTAGGTTTGAAGAATACTCACCATTTACAGTGGTGTTCCTTCCTTAAAATAAAAAATGGTAGTATTCCTCTAAGGTTACGAAAATGGCAGTCATTAACTCCCTTTGTTGGATTTGGCCTTTAGTGGATGTATTCTTATACAAAAGGGAGGAAGAACTGACGACACAGCTGTCAACCGAGCAAGCATCAAGTTCGAGCAAAGTATGGTAGAGAGAGCAAAATTCATCACCGTTGAAGCGCAGAAATACTGACACCATCGCCATGCCTTAAAAAAAGGGAAGACAAAGCAACTACCTACACATTTCATACGACACCCAGGAACGAACCCTTTCGACCCATTCTTTACACCGACGTTTAGCTTAATAATCCTGTACCACTACCCATGTAAGAAACAAAATTAAGGTTTAGAAAACCTTAACTATTTTCTAACACCCTCTCGTCTGTGTCTCTTCCTCAAGCTCCAGACGTGTATGTCCTACATAATTTCACAGCGCCCCATTACTACAGCAAATGCACAAAATCACAAGGAAAGCGAAGCAACGCTCCTATACATGTCTTCAAGCGAATCGGTGAGGAGGGCCAGGACCGCTGTCATCCTAGAAAACCTTCCTCAAATATTGTTCTAGTTGTCCATTGGTCACCGATACGTCAAATTATTTGAAAAAAAAAATATATATATATATATATATATATATATATATATATATATATATATATATATATTATCCTCCCTTTTGAAGGACATCGTTTTGCCTCCTAAGCATTATGGTCCCTTAAAAAAGAAGCCTCATAGAACGCAGAAAGTAAATCTTAAAATGCCGTAGACAAATCAAGATCTTTGTTTACGCCATAAGGCAATTTCTACAATAAAAATAAAAATCGATAACACTGCGGTGAAAAGTAAATATGTCTTAAGTTTGAGGTGTCTATCATTGAAAAAAGTGAACACCTTTGTATTCTGTGACATAATTACATATACCCTAAGCAGGATTCTTTTATTTACTTTGAATTGATTATATTAATAGTTATGACAATAAAATGGGAGCTACAATCTGTGATCGGCAGAATAGGGAAGCTTTCAAAAATTCTAAACAAACATTCATTAGTAGTCGTGAAGAATTTTAGAGAGGATTGGAGGTTCGGAGATATTTTAGTAAGAGTTTAACAATTCAAAATGGTTCAGGTACAACTATTTATATAAAACCAAATGTTTGCAGGAACAACCATGATATTTAAAAACATTTTTTGAAATTCGAAAGTCTGAAATACAATGCAGTCATCAAAAATTTTCGATAATAATAACAAAAATTTAAAAGATTCTAAATTCAGATGTGCTTCTCCGAAATATGAAAAATTTAATTCCACATTTTTACAATTCCGAAATAATTGTTTTCAATTTGGTTCAGAGTTGGTCGGGTATATAAAAAAATCATTAAATCCTGAATTATTTTAAAATAGTATTCTTAATGTCTAAATAGGATGTCCTTCCGCCAACTTAAAATAATTAAATCCTGGAAGATTTCAAATAAATGGTATCCTCAAGAACGAAAACTTATTTGTAGGGAAGAAGAGTGGCCAAGTCTTCGGTAGATATGAAAACGGTATAGGAATAAAAAATCCGTAGAGGACACTACACTGGTTTCAGATCTGCCAGGATCTGACGATATTTGGCGGCCGAAGTACACCCTTGGCCACTCTCCTTCCCATCAAATTAATTTTCATCTTTAAGGGTACTTTTTTGAAATATTCTAGGATTTAAAGATTTTAAAATGGCGGAAGGACATCCTTGGACATTCCCCTTCCCGAAAAATAATTAGTTTTGTCCTTAAGGATACAATATTGAGATCTGCCTGGAACTAATAATTTTTAAGATGGCGGAAGAACATCCTTGGCCTACTACATATTATTATAGACGAGAAATATCCTCTGTGACAGTATTTTTTAACACTATGGAGGAGATCAATGTGTAGCAATTAATTTTTTTCTGAAACGGTATTTTGTAATTTTCATTTTTATACTACGCAGAGGCAAATGCATTGGATATCTTAATCCAGCTGAGCTGACAAGGATTTTCTTGACGGTTATAAATAAAAATAAATAAATGTTAAGCACCTGAAATACTCCTAATGCAGTCTATTCCAGACTTTATACTTTATAAGGTAACTAACGTACAAAAACTGTTTAGAACAATTAGAGGTAGTCACTTAAAAATAAAGTTAATTTTGATTTATTTAAAATTTTCGAAGAAAAACATTTTTCTTTTTTTTATCCTAAAGGAATCCAAACAATCCCATTCAATTAAATTTAACACAAAAGAGAATAAAGAAAACTGAATGGGTTGGATACAAGCCAAGAATTCGCATCGTCAATAACGCTAGTTCTAGACGAAGAAGATACATGAATGAAAGGCATTTCATATAACTGAACATTATTTCACATCAGTAAAAATATAGTTTTTTATAGATGTGACCCCTCCCCATAGTGTAAATTCGTTGGAATAGAAAATAGAGAAATAAACGACTAAATCTATCTTACTACAGTCGTTTTTATTTTAAAATAAATAATACTAAATAGAAAATTCATCCTAACTACATGTATTAGGACCACAAATATTAGAATGTTATAGTCTATATTAGAATAGTGATAAAAAGTGAATGAAGGAGTAATTAGCGTAAATTTCATTCAAAATAGAGAATTTCCAGGTAGAAAAATGTGATGAGAATCTTTCAATATGTTTAAAATGTTCTTTAATATGGATCGATTCAAAGGGTCTATTATCGATACTCATTGATTGATTTTTTTTAATATTATCGATATTTTTTGTCCAAGGCTGACAGATCATTTATGATTGTATTATAATATTAATCTTAAAATGTTCAATAATTTTGTGATACCTAATTATAACGTTGTTCTATAAGCCTCGATATCTCTTGATAATAATTTAAAAAAATTATCTCCCAGACTTTCTACTGTATCGATAATCGAATTTGTGAAAATATCAGTATAGGAAAATCAAATCTATAAACTCTTTACTACAGGAATATATGTGTCATGTTAAATAGCTCTTATATACAATTAAAAATAGTTTGTTTCTTACGGTTTTATTTGTTTTCGATTAGGCTAGAAGATTTTTAATTAAAATAAAAATAGTTTCATTCTATGCATTCCATTATAAATATTTGTATAAATTTTTAAAATATAACTATATACTTAACAGTCTTAGTAAACATATCAAATATTTGGAGGAAGATCAATTATTTACTGAGGAAGACATCGGTTGTAGCGCCAAATAAATATAACTGAACATAAGAGAACCTTTTAAATTATTCATTGTGATCGTAAATTTTGAGGCAAATATTCTTACCAATAGTCTATTTTTTTAGACTTAAAAAGCTTAGATCTTTAATGGAACGGTACTGCTTAAACCCATAAAAGACTCCAGGAAGGATAATATTTTCGTAAATCAAATTTTATAAATTGCTGGGGGTTAGGCGTAAAATGTACCCAAGTACCTTGGTACATACTTGCACAACTGCACAGATAAAACGTTCTAAATATATTCTAAAAAAACTTTTTTTTTTTTGCCCACTCCATTATTCTTTTAAAGATTTATATTATCTTATTTTAAATATTTTTGTCGGACACTTAGGCGCTATAACTTATTGAAATTATAGTGGAGTAACTTGGCAATCAAACGAGAGAAATCCAGAGGAAATATAATTGTTTTCTCAATAGATTTTTTTTTTTTTTGTGCGAATCCGAATTTCAAATTTGTCTTGACGAAAATCTTGTGGGTTCCTATAACATGCTCTATATTCATTCTTTAATAACTTCTATTAAAAAAAGTGCACGTTAGAATACAATAAACATTACAATGCTTTTGTTTTATTTTAATGAACTGCGCTAGTGCTCAATAAAATTTGACATGAGTAATTGAATGCAGCGGCTGGTGAACAAACTGTCCATTATATCTTATAATAGGTTAGAAGATACAAATAAAACCACCTTGTGCAAATATTAAATGTATTAAATTAATAATAATAATAATAAATCAAGGCTTAGCGAAACCGTTGACCACATACCTACCTCCAACCCACTCTCCCAAAATACAAATCTCCCAGGTCGGCCTTAACGCAATCCTCCCATCTACGTCTCGGTCTACCCCTAGGTCGTTTACCCGACGGCTCAAAAGCATGTTTTATAATATTTAATTACATATCGCTCATGTATTTCAAAAATGTCGCAACTCAAAAATGTATTTTTTTTTTTTTGGCTTTGCGTTATCTTTAACGTTAAGTTCATTAATCTTTTCTAAGTATCAAAAATTTATAGATTTATTTTAATGTCTCATCTGATACAACTCATTTGCGGTTGGGGTGAAAACATAATTTAGATGCACTTTTGATATTTATTGCAAGACTGAAACAATTTTACATTTTTGTAAGTTGTGTTCTTTTAGAAATACACGTGCGATATAACAAGTATCTTTTTGTTATATATATACCTAGTTACAGAGCTATTTACAAAAAGTAATTTCTAAAATTATTTTTATTTTTCATATCATGGCAAGTTGTATTTTACAAAAATTTCGAAGAGAAAAATTGAAAAAAAAAAACTAATAGTTTGTATATTCCCCCATTATTTTTGGAACCACAAAATCATTCGAGAATAAGAGTTAAAATTCGGATTCAGCACCAAGACAAACACTAAAACCGTTTAAAAAAGAGAGCCGTTTTTTTTTTTCTTGATTAACTTATCCTTTACTACTATTAGTGAACAACAATTAAAATAATTCACTGTTGTGTCAAACGTTGTCTAATTAAAGAATGGACCATGTGTATCTAATGCTGCAAGAAATGTTTCAAATTAAGTGCTTTGGTTTTCATGAAAAAAAATAATAGAAAAATAAAAGATAGAGACAAAATGAAAGCAACACCCTATCGAGTCTGAGATATCATCTAATGTTTTTATAAGGGAATGATAAAATATAAATATAGATTGGAATCTCGGCCCATTTTTTTGTTTTTATATCCAGGAGGCCTTGTCGGGCCGGTTGTAAAAGTGGCTTAAGGGTCCTCTTTTAATATCAAAACAGCTTCTGATGGGATTCGTCTTCATTCCTCTCCAAACTTTTAGATGTCAATAACTCGGACTCGACATTTATGTCAACTAATAAAAGATTTAATCCGAAAAGAAATTCATTTAAATCGAAAACAAGTTTTTATTTTTATCTCCTTGATGAAAAAAAACAAAACCCAAAACGCATTTTATTGTATAAAACGTCTACATTTTTTTAACCGACTATAAAATAGGATGAGGCTATCGATTCAATACCCACTTTTTTCTAATGTTTTTTATTATGATTCAGTAGTTTTTTTTTTTATTTGACGTGTTATTTTAGTGGAAAACTGATATGAAATATTTAGTCCCTAGGGGGTCCGATTTAAATTTCATAACATGAGGTAATATAAAAATAACCCTTATAAACTATTAAAAATTTAAACAACTTATCGTCTACGTTTACTAGAATAAATATTTAACGTCCATGTATTAAGTATTTTTTAAAAACAGATAAATCACAACAAAAAAATTACGTTCTTTAATACGAATTTCTAAGCGTAGAAACATCAAGTCAAAGTTTACTCCTCAGCCTCTCTTTTAAATAAGGTTCTCTAATAATTTCTAAAAAAATAAATAAACCGTTAAATTATCTCCAATGACACAACACTCGTCACAATCTCAATATCCTGGATAAAATGAAAGGTAAGTTAAAACAAAAGAAAAGTTCAAAGTTACTACAATATAGGGATAACTGATTGCTATCATTTCTAATCAATTCTCACGATGGCATCGACTTAAAACAATCGATTAACCATCATTTTTCAAATGACAAAATAAAATCATGAGGTATAACATAAAAGGTATAAAAGTGGTGCACGCACCATATTAAAATTAATATTTTTTTTCCAACATAAACAGGTATAGTAATGAACAACACGCACACACAATGGATAATAAACGAACCGTACAGTGAAATGAAAAATACGCTTTATTGTTCCGGAACTAAAAAATATTGAACGCATATAAATATAAAAGCTGCTATAGAATACATTTTTTAAAATTTAGTGTGAAAAAGAATACAACTTCGAAATACGCTGGAATTAGACGTTAACATCAGAAACGGTAATTAAAATAACCAAATAACATTTTTTCTAATATTTGAAAACGTAATAAAAACACAGCACTTCACTTAATTACCCAAAAGTTGCTATTAAAGATATTTATATGTTTGCCCTCAGAGGTTCCAGACGAGAGGCTTTAGGCTTTTGTTCTCGGCAATTATTTCTCCACCTTCGGAAAATATTCTCTCAGATAATACCGAGGTGGCAGGAATGCTTTAATATTTCTTCGCGATTAAACTTAGAGACAAATATTAAAATTAGTTTTCTTTCCACTATTCGAGAACATTCATTTGTTATGGTAACGAAAGTTCCTCCAAGTAGCGTGTAACAGTAATTAAGTAGTCCACAGGTGCAGTAGATCACAAATATTTTTTTATCCTACAGTTTGCGAAAAAAATACTTAGGTTTTTTGTTGATCGTGAATTGTATTCGGTTGCGGTTGTGCAAGTTCAAACTGTAATCAAACAAATAAGTTGTAGCTTATAATAGAAATTATAACAGAACTTCTAAAAATTAATGGAACCTGATATAAAAATCTGGTTAAAACAAATATAAAAGTAATAAAATGTAGATGTAGATAGAAAGGATGTAGAGAAATGGAGACCCCGAAGCAAACCTAGGGAGACTTGGGAAGAACGAATGAGAGACATTTGAAAAGTAAGGAATAGAGTGGATAGAGAGGAACCAAGTGGAACTAGATAGAATTTTGAATTGGATTTCAAAATTAGCACCTCTGGATCCAACTTACAGAAAGTACCTCACACTTATGTTGAAGAAAAAAAATAAGAATATATAAAAGTTATTTTAATATATTTTTTATTTTGAAGAGAAAAGATTTGCCCGGTCGGGATTCGAACCCGAGTCCCCACTTTTCTAGCGTGGTGCCTTATCCACTAGGCCACCGAGCTCGCATCCGAACCAGGGAAATCTTTTCTCTTCAAAATAAAAAATATATTAAAAATATATTTATCAACAACAAATAATTATCTCATAATTATATATTTGACGTATGTCAACAAGATCCAGTTAACAGTAATGTTCAATGAACATTCATCCCCGATTTGTACATCGCAACTGCGAGTGCCCGGGGGTATGGATCAGTGAAGAGAAAAGATTTCCCTGGTTCGGATACGAGCTCGGTCGCCTAGTGGATAAGGCACCACGCTAGAAAAGTGGGGACTCGGGTTCGAATCCCGACCGGGCAAATGTTTCCTCTTTAAAATAAAAAATATATTAAAATATATTTATCAAAAACAAATAATTATCTCATAATTATAAAAGTTATTGTATTACCGGTGTGATAAATATAAATAGGATTCTGTTATCAACACATTTTTTATTCATCGTATAAAAATGACAGGAGATACAACGTTTCATTAAAAGTGACCGATAGTTGTGTCTTTAATTAACGCCCATCTTCTTTTTGTTCACTCTTTTCATGAACCATCATTAATGGCAGGTTATTGGCAAAGTCTGAACATCGTGCTACAAATATTTAAGTAAAAACTTTTGTCTTTCAGAACACTAACGAAAGAGTAGTCTGACGTCATGAAGAATCTTTTGACAAAGAAAATAAGTGACTTTACGTTTATTGATCTGTTTGATGATGAACAGGAGAACATGCGAAATAAATAGTGGCCTTTGAGGATGTTGAATGAAAGGCGGCCTTATTACAGGAATGTCAAGTTAGAAAGATGTCAACTGTGTTGACGTTGAGCACTCTACTAAATAGAGGGGAAATACTTAAGATAGATATATTAGCGTCTAGACCTATTGTGATAAGGAGAATGTCGATAGCAGTTACAAGAATAGCAGTTACAACAGAGTTGAATGTAGGAACTATATATGTCACTACGGCAAATATCGATGTCTAACTTGAAATAGCCTCTTTAACTAAAATATATAAAGAACACTTTGATACAACTTTGACATATGAAAGAATCTAACGACGATCATTAGACTCTTTAAGGGCGGAAGGATATTCCGCCATTGTTGCAATTTTGAAAATTGATAAAACAATTTTGTTTTTTAAAAGAACCCTCTTTCCATTTAATCCTTTGGCTGCTTTAGTAAGTGTCCAAAATATGTGTTGATTATCGACTCTATCTACCCTACCCGTCGAAAGTTTTAACTAAATTGATACAACATAGAATCGTGGAGGTAGGGGTTCATCAATACGGGGTCTTGAGATGCCACAGAAGGATACTAATCATTATTCCAACTTACTAGCTAGTTTGGGACTACCATTATTTTTTCCATGACCCTTCAATTTATTGGTAAAAAAAAAAAAATCAGTACTAGACTTCAGTTTTTTCCCTTAAACAATTAGGAGTTTCCCTAAAAATTATTTTTTGGTTTTGAAATTTAGTTTACAGGTAAACGACTATCTAGCTAAATATAATATTAATTGAGAAAATAATTTCTTACTTGTTAAAAATAGATCACTGCTAGTTAAAGGTTGATGTAATTTTTCTAAAAATCGACTAGGTTGGAATACCGTGGTTTTGCCTCTTTTATGATATCATATTATCTTAAGTCAATAAACAGTCTTCTTTAGGGCTACTAAGGAAAAAAAAAATAAAAAAAAAAAAATAGAAAACTAACGAATGAATATACATACGTGGTTATACCATAGGAAATAAGTAAGCTGAGACAATACAACCAATTGCTCCATAAAATCAATTCAGTTCTATTTCAGTATGTCAAAAAATACAGGCTTAGTTGAGGACTGGGACTGAGATGGGTAGCGAACTACTAAAGGACGTTTATTATAATTATAAAATACCCAAAAGTAATCATTATTAATTTCTTACAAAACAGGGACAACCAAGCAATTAGGGACAATAGGAAAA
Organism: Euschistus heros; assembly: GCA_003667255.2. NCBI lineage: Eukaryota > Metazoa > Arthropoda > Insecta > Hemiptera > Pentatomidae > Euschistus > Euschistus heros. The sequence goes on along the minus strand of RCWM02000460.1, from coordinate 605,021 downwards.
TTAACCAATTAACCATTAACTGAAGTGTACAATCTACATAACTCAGACGCATGAACGTTTAACGGACAAAATCACAAAACTTTCAAACAATTTTTTAATGACTTTTGTACAAATATGAGAGGCATAGTCCGATGAAATTTATTCTAATGCAAGTAGATACATAGTCATTACAAAAAAGTGTAAGAAAACGGAGAGATTACTACAACCAGTTGACACTGCCGTAATAAATTTTATTTGTTTTAGTTTATGAGTTTGATGCTAGCCTTCTATAGTTTAAAAAATTATAATGTAACCTCAGTAAATTCTTTTAATCCAAAAAAAAAAAAAAAAAATCTTAAAAAAGTATAATATTTGGTTACAGAATATTATAAACTTTTGTATAAAAACTTATATGCAGTACAGTACTGCATATGATTCTTGCATACTGTTAGCATAAATTTTAAAATATACCTCTTTATTAGGATTACTACAGAACAGAATTAGAATCGTGTGTGTTACTATATTACTATATTATACTCACAAATATAAAATTTTAAATTTTAAAATACATTATAATAGTTTTAATGTCTCTAAAATTTCAGAATATATAGCATTTGAAACTAGTTTTAAAACATTTAATATATATATATATATATATATATATATATATATATATATATATATATATATATATATATATATACTATTTAATATATATATACATATAATTATATATATATATATATATATATATATATATATATATATATCTGTTGATTGATTATTTTTTACCGCGAACATTAACTGATCTCCAAAAATAAATTTCTAAGTGAGTATCAATTTATTATAATATAGGCTATTATATTCTTTCTTCAGTTAAAGGCCTAAAGCCACCACTCTGCCATTTTCCATAGCATGTTTTTGCCACACTTAGAATCCCATTACTCTACTACCACCGTCTTGGAAACTAGGATACACCATTCTCGTCGATGAAGGAATCCTTTCTTAGGTACTATTTCTTTGTTTCTTACTTAGAAATCAAGTTCTTCAATTGTTTTATAATATACTTATTGAAATAACAACCGTTCTAAGGTAAATTCAATATTTAGCGTGACACAAAATACCTTGTGAATAATTTAGGGAAACATTCTCCCCTCAAAAACTATATATAAATCGCTGGCTTAGAATACTGTAGATTAATATGTTTTTTAACCTAGCCATCATACTTTGTCATAATGAAATCTTTGATTCCCAAACTCAACTGTATAACCACTGTGACCGACATCCTCCTGATAACGATAGATGATGAGCAACATAATGAGAAAATGTTTCTATAGATAACAGAGAGCACCAACAAACCGAACATATTTTCAAAAATACTGAGATACGCCTTGAAATTCGTAATACTACCAATGACAAACTATAACATAAAGTCTTACTAAATGACTAAATAAAATTTAGCTACTGATGAACAAAGCTTCATTATCCTCAGAATAGTAAATTAGAAAATATGACACAGATATCATTTCATATATCGCACATGTATTATAAAGTAACAGATCTCAAAAATTTATATTTTTGATTTATCTTCATGTTAAAGTTCAATTATCTTCTATGGATCGTCAAATTAACTTCATATCACACCTGATACATCTCGGTTGCGAATAAGATAAATCAGTTTTTAAGTTGTGTCACTTTTGAAATACATATGGTATATGATAATACAAGTCTTGGAATGTAACTAGTTCGAGTGGATTTACAAGAAAAACGACGATGCTACCGACAAATAAAAAATCGACAATCGAAAGGGAATGTGTATGGAATCTTGACGTGTATGGTATCGTCGGATTCATTTCCTTCCACAATTAAATAATTCTCTCTTGAATCGAAGGTGGATTGGAAATTTCATTGGAAGTTGGAATTAAAATTTCATCTTGATAGACACTGCGGAAACTTTATATTGGGTAAATAGGACGAAACGTAACAAATACTTTCACATAAAAAGTTGTGATATAAATAAAATAAAAATAAGATCATTAAAATACCATATTTTAATTTATTTGTAATTTTACTCGTAAAAACTCAACGTTTAAAAAAAAAAAAGTGAGAGAGTATTTGATAAAACAAGCAACAATTTTTTTTTTCAGAAATTGAGTTCAGGTATAATATTTTACATAAAATAATTGAACATTGAGGATTAATTAAAATTAATAAATTTGTAAATAAACTATTTCTAGTGCCATTGGTTTGTCTGAGTCTAGTTTTCATAATTAAATGGTTTGGTAGATGAAGGGGATAGGTCACATATTTTTAAAAATACAATAGTGTTCTGAGTTTGTAAAACTTCTAGAAAAAAATATGGGAAGAAGAAAAGACTTTGTAATATTGTCTGGAGGAAAATGTAAAAAAAAAAAAAAAAAAAAAAAAAAAAAAAAAAAAAAAAAAAAAAAAAAAAAAAAAAAAAAAACTTTTAAAATAAATTATTCAAAATTGTGTTTTGTTACATAACCCCTTTATCCTTCGAACCCTTCAATTGCATGGTAAAACTTACAAGGCAGAAACTGTTTTATTCTTGATAGACCACAATCAATCTTGCGCATTCTAATAATCGACGTTTTCATCTTAACCAACTGCTTGAAGCACATTAAACATTTTTAAAAAAAATGTCCTTCTGAAGATAAGATTTTAATTATTCTTCTCTGTCAACAATATTTATAAAAAAATCTTATTAAAGATTTTTGATAAAAGTAATAACAACGTTTAAAATAAGTAATTCAGTAAACGAAAATAGAAAATTAAAGTTGAATATGTTCAAATTAAATAAATATAGTGAGGTTGAAGTTGTTCCTATTACAGCATTTACAATTTCTTTGGTATACATTTTGCGTCTTCCAGTCTTTCGTTAATGGGTCCACGCCAATGGAAATAAGATTCGCTTAATTGATTGCCACTTATAGATATTCATATTCAGGTATAATCGTGCTCAATTGCATAGATGCTATCAAAGTAACCCAATATACATTTGTGTAAAACGTAAAAATTACAAAAGAACTACACAATTGTTTTTAAGCACATAAAGACCTAAATACTGGATACAGCATCTCATCTTGGTCGTTAATCGATATTTCGTTAAAGTTTAACTTCTGACTCCATTTGACCATTCAATTATTTTGTCAATATTAAGATGATCAAACATATGTTTTTTTTATATGACCTACACACTTTTCATGGCCATTCAGCAATTTCAGGATTTGAAAAAAGATATAGTAAAATTATCTCAGGTAAAAAGAATAAATGGTACAGATTGTGGAAAGAAATTTTATGTTAACATTAGGCCACCAATACCTGAAACTCCTATAATAGTTTCTTTCAAAAAACAGTGAAGATTATGAAACATTCATTATACAAATTCAATCCATAGATAAAAAAAAAAAAAAAAAAAAAAAAAAAAAAAAAAAAAAAAAAAAAAAAAAAAAAAAAACCATAACCATTGCTATTTAAAATATATTCCGTTAGTTCAACCTATAATTGAAGATAATCAAATAAATAGGCTGAAAATCAAAATCCGAACTAAAATGACGGAGAACAATTAAGTGCTTAGCAGGACTATTGTGTATTCACCGCTATGCCCTTAACCCTTTGTATAAATAAATCGATTAGCAACAATCTGTCTTTTGCACAAGTTAGTTTAGAAAGCAATTATTCGCTAATATTAATTAATTAATGTAGTGGGAACAAAAAGAAAATGAACACCCCATTTTTATTAATTGCAGCCAGTGAATAAAACTTTTTTTTTTTTTAATAACAATTTATTGAAATTTACAACTGTACACAATTTATACGTCAAGTAAATGTGCTTTTAACTATTAAAATAATATGAAAAAACTTGAAAAAAACTACTCATCATTAACACTTTAATGAAAATTGTAAACTAGAAGGTCTCTGGGCCATCTTCTTCTCAGACGCCTCGGAGGATTATCAGGAATGGTGTGGGAAGGAAGTTGAGAAATTAGGGGATTTGAGTGGTTATGGAGCTTACTAAGAAAGGACTGATATCTGGTTTGGACTAAATCTGAAACATATGGAACATTTAAGATCTTAATGGATAAGTTTATTGGTAACAAAGTAAGGTGCATTGAGGATTTTTCGAAGGATTTTGGAATGTAAGGATTGGATACGAGATGAATTGGATGGTTTAGTAGAGCCCCAAAGCTCAACTCCGTACGTCCAGATAGGTCTAATCACAGTCATGTATATTAGTCTTTTGTAATTAATTGGGAGCTATAAACGTTTGTCTAGTAAATGTTGAAGTAGTCTGTAACGACGGGCAGCTTCTTTTCGTTTTAGTCTTTTATGTGGATTCCAAGTTAGACGTTTGCCCAAGTGGAGTCCTAGGAAGCGGATCGGTTCAACAGGGATTAGTGGAATATCATTAAAGGATACTGTAGGACATGAAGTCGTGGGTTAACGACGATGGTGGGTAAAGGTTATTTGGTGAGATTTTTTTGGATTTATTTTGATTCTCCATTTTTGACACCATTCTTGAAGGTAATAAAACGTAAATAAAAAGTTTGAAATTAAAAATTCTATAATAAATTGGTGTTATATTTATACATTGAAGAAAACAATTTGTTGATTTACTACTATAAGTAAAAAGTAGGATACACTTTTAAAGGTAGGTAAACACAAGGAAACCTAAACAAAAACGAAAAAAAAAATAAAAATAATTTAACTAACGTTAGTGCATTCTTAAAAGTAACATCACTAAATGTCATAACAATACAATTTTTTTACAGAAATTTAAAAAATAGAATATGTAAAACAATTAAACTACCGACAGTTCTCTATGGCCGCTCCCGTCAAAAGAAGAACACCGCTTCAAAGTTTTCGAAAATAAAGTACAGCTTAAAATATTTGGTTCGAATAACGATAAATATACAAAAGAATTAAATAATTAGAAATGAGCCTCTCTGAAATGTTGACATTTAATTTAAAACAAAATTACGAAATAAAGAGAGCAGAAATTATCGATGCAGTATTGA